>JAOXOE010028975.1:0-15195 GCA_028565055.1 Phoeniculus purpureus
ACCTCTCCTGATCCCCAGGACTTAGCAAAGATGATGGAGAGTGGCCTAGCAATGACTTCCACCATCTCCCTTAGCACGCGTGGGTGCATCCCATCAGGGCCCATGGATTTATGTACATCCAGCTTGCTCAACTGATCCCTAACCCAGTCCTCATCAACCAGGGCAAACTCCTCTTTTGTCCCAACTTCCTGTGGGGCCTCAGCAGTCTAGGGTTTGATATCACAACAGCCCCTAGATGTACAGACAGAGGCAAAGAGGGTGTTCAGTATTTCTGCATTCTCTGTATCCATAAATAAATACATAAACCACCTTTTTACTAGTCTTCAAAGCATCATTAAGCATTTATGTAATTTTATTTATGAGTGCTATGATAGCTCTTGATGCTGTAACTTTTATTTCATCTTGAAGACAGTGGTACTGACCACTGGCAGATTACTATCAGGTCACCAGGTTAGACAGCATGAAACAGAAATTCTCTTGCATCTCATTCGTCTATAGGCAAAAGAAACTCACGATACAATCTAGTACGTGCTCTCTGATGAGTATGAAGCAGTATGATTGCATTTCATTATCCCCTGCATTGTTCTTTAGAATTTACTGTCACATGCAAATAATCTGTAAAATTCTAAAGATATTCAGATTAAATCCTGGACTCTCAACTAAATACCAAGTAAGAAGACTAGCATTATAACTTACGTGTTTATAACATGAATCCTGTGCTCACGTAAACTTTGCTGAACAAAGATAAAAGAGCTTCTCTTGACAGGACCCTTTCTTTATGCATTTATTCTAAAATCATTCACAGAAACGCTAAAGAAGCCCAAGGCCTGAAACTATGCAAAACCTACACCAAGTACCCTTGCCTAAGAGACTCCAAGAACAAGAAATGTCTAGTTAGGGTTACCTCTCTTCCCTGATGTAAAAACAGGTACAGACCAGATACTATTTTCATGAAGTGCATGCTGCCTAAATCAAAAACTGGGTGCCCAACTGGGTGCATTTGCGTGGAGTATGACCCTAGAACTATCACAAAGAGTTGTCCTTGCAAACCCAGCTGGAACAACTGAGCATCATTCAAATCAATTAGACAGTACATACTAAAAAAACCCCAAACCATAGAACTGCAAATATCATCCAGAAATAGTAATCTCCCCTTAACAGCAATACCATCTTAAAACTCAAGATTTACAGACCTTCGTACAAACAGAATCCAACAAAGTAATTTCTTAGGCTTTAAAATGTAGAAGTTTGCATTGAAATACGGAAACCAACTGTGTTCTAGATACTGTTATCATATGACTGTAGAAAACCCCTCACAACATTACATATAAATAAATAAAACCATATACAACTTCCATTAGCCAGTGCAGTTGCCCATTATCAAAGAACAGAGGGAACGTTTGGTAGTTCCCTCTTCCTAAACTTTGGGTTTAGCGTGATCCTAGTAAATGTGCAGTATCACCAGAAAATCCTGAAATACAAATCCTAGAGAACTGCTAAAATGAACAGATCTTACAGTCAGACCTTGACATCCCCTTATTCAGCAAGTACACTGTTCCAGAGACACTTTTTTCTAGGAGTCACATGACATTTGACATTTGATAGTTAGTTTGGGGTTCTTTTGTTTAGTTGGAGGGTTTTCTTATGTGTGGGCAGGGGAGAGGCTGCTGAATTTTAGCTTGTTTATTGAGGGGTGGGTGGGAAATACCTCTTGCGTAGCCAGACATTAAAAATTACACGCGCTGGGAATCCATCATTGGTATTCACTGAAGAACTTCCATTTACTCTTTTATGTAGTTTAACCTTGCTCTGACTTTGCTCTAGTACCCAAAGACTTTTCTTATTCCAGCCATTGACTAAGCTGGCATTTACACAGCCCTTAAAATAGCCTGACAAAATATACTGAAGTTTTGCCAGGCCTCAGACTACACTAACACCAGTATCACGAACACTCCAAATCAGTTTCCACTGTGCTCCAAAGCATACTGTATCTTCTTAGCTAAGGCTAACATGCTGGACTTACGTAGAGGGTTAACATTAGGCCTGCCACTAGATGAATGAATGCTGCTCTCTATTATCCCTTCTCCAGTCCTACAGGGGGAAATGAAAGGGAACAAGGGAGAACGACTTATGGGTTGGAAAACAAAACCACTTTAAAGAAACAATACTAATAAAAGGATAATCATGTTAATAAGGAAATAACTAAATATATTATATTTGACTATATGTACATATATACACACTCACATATATACAGTCATGAGTGGAGATATATATATATAACCATATATGTATATATGAGTGATACATAAATATATACTCTCTCTATATATATTAAATGCACACATCCATATAAATATTTTATGTATATCTATATGGGTATATACTTGGGGTTTTTTAAATATACTATATATGAAACCAATCCTCAAGCTCCCCCAGAGTCCAGGCTGGACTCAGCAGCAGACCGGAACGGGATTCCAGAACTCAGTTCAGGAATGCACAGATTGGGATTGAATGCAGAAGAACACACAGAGGACTCTTTAGATGCCAGCCATGGTAGAAGAGGTCCTGACCCCTGCAATCACTCAGCTTTATACCTGTGATACTGTGTTGGCCAGGTTTGCATCACCTGTCCTGTCTGCTCCTCCCCACAAGTGTGAGCTTTTTACTTAACTTGCAAACCTTTTACTTAGTGCACCCCAGCATGGTACACAGGATTTAGCAGCGAGCTTGAAAGTCTAAGCAAGAGCCTTTCTGCATACCAGTCCTTGGTACCAACTGTAAGCATAAAGCGCTATCACTTGTAAAAGCAGCTGCTGTCTGCACAAATACACCGTTAACTGCAGAAAGTGCAGAACTAACCAACACACCGATACTTTGAATAGCAATCCAGAGGTGCAGTTCTAAACACTCAAGTGTTTTACTTACTGTTGCTTAATTATAATGAAAAACTGTAGGCACAGAATCCAGTTAAAGCTAGGAGCAGAAACCCAGAGCAGAGCTGGCCAGCACACACTACAAGTATCCATTCTCACGCATCATCTCTCTTGCCCAATATCACTCTTTGTTCAGCCAAACATTTCATTACTACAGCCAAACTGATCGTTGCTGCTCCTGGACAGGAAACATCATGTTCAAGTCCTGCAAGGAAAACACCAAGTGCAAAACAATCTTTTCATTCTGCACTTGGACTACAAGCCAGTAATTCTTACTTAGTTCACCAGTGTTTCCAGTACTCATTTTCACATCAGTATCCCTGCCACAGCTGCAATTTCCTGTGACTCCAAATAGATTAATAATAAATAAAAAGTTTTCCTGGGCTATTTTACTGGTAACATACTTGAGTTTTTTCCTTCAAAGTATACCACATAATAGATCCAAGTACAGCATACGACATGCTTCTGGGATAAGAAGAAAAATACCAATCAGTATCATACAAAGTGCTGCTGTAGAATCTAGCCATCAAAATTCTTTTTACAGGATTTGTAACAACTAATTGCAGAGTAAATTCAACTTGTTTTCACTGCAAGAAGGAAGGAGGAAGAAAAGGTCAGACTCCACAGCATACAAAACCAGAAACATAGCATTATGATTCCATATAAAAGTTTATCACTTCGTAAGAGTTATGTCTGTTCTAGTAATTACAACCTTTGTAACAAACCTATGAACTTCAGAATACTAACCTAGGAAATAAAACACACATCTCTTTTATCTTCTGTTGTCAGTCAAACCTTTGTATCTCTGTGTTTTCAGACCTCTGGCATATTAACATTTACATGTAGTAAATGTTAAAACTGCTAGTTGTCTGCCCATCCCATTCATCCACTACCTTCCTTCACAAAAAGGGCTCTAAAAACAAGTCAAAAAAAAAAAAAGCTATTATGTATACTGAGAAAACCCTCTGACCCGACTGAGATAGGGGAAATAAGCTGTAATGTCTGGATTAAAACCTAAAATATTGCATTCTATCGCAATACAAAGCTCTAGGATTCATTTTAAGAGTTTCCAGGCAAAATGACACACCTTGGTCATAAACGCTCTCCACATGGCCAGCCCGCCAGAAAGGCAAGTTTAAGGCAACTTTAAGGTGTTCTCTGTGCCTTTTCTGAACAATTATAAACTTGTCTCTTTGTCCATATTGCTTTACCATCTCTTCTGAAAAGTTGCATGGTAAAGCTTTCTACCACTCTCCAAGAACATAGACCCACAGAATTGTTCAGGTTGGAAAAGATCTTTAAGGTCTAATCCAATCATTACTCCAATGTCACAAGCCCACTGTTAAACACTGTCCCTAAGCTCCAGACCTATACAACTTTCCAGCACATCCAGGGATGACAATTCAGGCCTCTCCCTGGGCAGCCTGTTCCAAGGCTTGATGACCCTTCCAATAAAGCTTTTCCTAATGCCCAACCTCAACTTTCCCTGGTGCAACTTGAGTCCATTTCCTCTTGTCCTGTCACACGTTTCTTGTGAGAAGAGACCGAAAATATTTACTGTAAGTTTATATATAAACATTATAAAGTTTTTCAAGATGCAGCACTTTCACTCCCATTAAACACCTGAACCACTCACAGAAACTCCTTCATCTTCTCTTGCTCAAGTGGCTGTTGCTGCACAATTCAGAATGGTTCGATTTAATTTTCAGACCACTACAGGAAACTTCCACACATGTTCTAAGCAGCACTGAACAAAGGCTGTGTAACAGTAGCTCCACTGCCTTTTTAGACGCAGCTCCTCTCTAACACGGTTGATGCAGTATCAATTCAAAAAAGAACTACCTTCCATCTGCTTTAGGAGCAGTCAGTCTTTTCGCTACACACGTAGGGAGCACACATAGGCACACGCAGATTTCCTGATCTTTCATGGAGGACAGAAAGGAACAGATCTGCCCAGTAAAAAGAACAAAGATTGTAATTTTATCATTCTGTTTGTCTTTTAACAAAAAAACCAAACAAAAAAACCTATAACCTTGCCAGAGATCTCAAAAGCTGTGGCTCTACATTACACAAAACACAAATGAAGCCATACAGTATCACTTATACTGTAAGTATTTACGGTTTGTGTATCCCAGTAGAGAGGTTCTTGCATTAGACAGGTATCTATCTCACTTAGCCTCCGTCGTAATAGTTGCTGCTTCCCTTCAACACAGCGCTGCATCCTGAACTGTTCTGCAACACTACACTGAAGTTTAAACTGAGACTTGCAGTTAATTGGGATACAAATTGATATTACATGACTTGGTCTTGTTTACCAAAGCAGCTCATAACTACTTTAACACAACTACCACATCTTTCCCAAACAGCATCAGGAAGGCAAACAAAGTTATCAGCCTGTCCTCTGAACACTTCTTTACAGGCTTCTCTAGCTGTGAACTTCCCCCTCAATCACAGACGGGCAAGTATTTTAGAATAAACCACAAGATCAATTTCAAAGAGTGATGAGTGTGAGCTGGAACATAGGAGGTTCCACATCAATATGAGAAGGAAATTCTTCACAGTGAGGGTGACAGAACACTGGAAGAGGTTGCCCAGGGAGGTTGTGGAATCTCCTTCTCTGGAGACATTTAAAACGCGCCTGGACATGTTCCTGTGCGACTTGATCTAGGTGATCCTGCTCTGGCTGGGGAATTGCACTGGATGATCTTTCGAGGTCACTTCTAATCCCTAACATTCTATGATTCTGTGAAAATGGGGAGATAAAATATGCTTAAGAATAAGACTACACTGGAAAGAAAAAGCATCTTCCGATTGCAATGCATTTACAAGCGTATTTTATTTTAAAAAAATGCACTAAAGCTGTACAGTCATGAAATATTTTTACAGAAAACAATTGGCACTGAGGAGTTTCCTATCACTTAAGCAGAACTTTGATGTCCAAATAAACTATGTCTAGTTCTCACAGACACTGCAGGTGCAAAGTCATCTAAAACCACCCTGGTCTCATTTGGAAATACCCAGCTTTGCTAGTCATGGTAAGTCACAGTCAAACCAAACTTGGCAAGGGGAAAAGAAATTTGACACAACTGCGAGCCTGACTGCAGGCTAACACACCTCTTACTCTCTGCTGCGCCTACAGCAGAAGCTACAAACCTGCACATTTGTGACTGCTGGTGTCAGGAGATGATCTTCCTGCAACCACTAACTACTCCCAGCCCCCAGAGCGATTTTCACTTCCTCATGCTCATCTAAACAGATTTAGAACGCTTAACAATTGGTTATCATTTTCCATAACCCTGAAATTCCATGTTGTAATCTACATCGAAGAAAGTATCTTTAGCTTTGCTTCACTTTCCAAGATTATTCTTAGTCAATGCAGGAAGAGAAAAACCCAGCCAAACACAAGAATGAAATGCCCTCCGCAAATGGTCAACAAGAACTGAAGCAGCTTCCTCAATTTAACCGCTGGTGTAAGCTGCAGTCACTATGGTTTTAAGGATATTGGTGATTTTTCTGCTTCTGTCAACACGGTCACATTTTTATCTAGTTCCCCTTCCATGTGACTGAAACCAGTAAATAAATTCTATAGTAAAAGGATTACCCAGCCTGTAAGCAATAATGTTTTGCTGCAGAACACACCAGAGCAGACTCCTCATCCTAAATAAAGGGCCAGAACAGCCCATGTTGTCAGAGCAGCAGAATTAAGGTTGCTGATCTACGAAAATTTTTTGCCTCTTCAATAAAGACATATTTTACGGGTTTTTTCCTTTAAGGCTGTTGAAAAAGAGACACAGGAAAGGCTAACGTAACACTTTTTAATATTAAAGCAAGTTTTCACAGAAAACTTCACAGTGATCTATCTTTAGACCTTTAAAGACACACTTAGTTCCTCCACATATTTGAAGTTTATCTGTTTATCGAAGGACCCTATTTTTTTCTCCTGAAATGACTGTTGAGAAAATCAACTACCTGAGCAACTGCAAACGAAGTAGCTTTGCTGCCAACTTTGTAAGTTTAAGTGCTTAGGTGATTCACGGGTAGTTAGCAGCTCTGCTTTCTGTAAACGTGGTAAGTGATTAGCAGGCAGAAGCATCCCAAGGCAGGAATGTGTGCACCAACAGGGCCGCCTCAGGCTTACGTCAGGCAGGAAATCTCATTTCGCGTGTCACAAAAAAAGTACCCAAAAGTGCAGCTTATTAGCTACGGAATCTGTAGGGAATAAGATGTAGCTCTGACAGCACAGAATAACGCGTATGAAGCAATATCGGAGGAGAAAAAGCGAACAACAAAGGTGAAGCGGTATCTCGTAAGCATGAAATGGTGCCGAGATTCCCCAAGTTTAAGACTATCACCTGCAAAGCCATCGCTATTAGACACCAGTACAGGCAGCACGCACAACGGGGTTGCCACACCATGGCGCCCACACAAGAAAAAGGTAAACATGACTCGCAGGCAGTATCTCCTGAGTGAAGTTCCTCCTAAAGCAATAAACGGAGCCCCCCCTTTCAAGCCGATCTCGCCCGGCACTCATCTCTTCCGCAGAGCCGCTGGCCCCTGCTCCCCCCGCGCTGGCGGCTGCTGCGGGCACACCGGGCTCGGATACCTGACGGGGGCTATCGTCTTTCAGACCCTCGGCCAACCCCTTCCGTCCCCTCCGGGTTCACCACCTGCCCTCGGACCCCGCGGGGAGAGGTGGTTTTGTTGTTCAAACCAAGCGCCCTGCGTCTTTGCACAAGACAAAAGACCAACCGCGATCCGAGCCGCCGCCCGGAGCTCTGCAGCCTGCCCGGCCCAACGCTGCTCCCCGCCCCGCAGCCGCTCCCGCCTGGGCAGGCTCCGGCCGAGCCCCACCGCGCTTCGCAGGCCGGTCCCCCCTCAGCCCCGGGCGGAGGCACCTGCAGCCGGGCGCGATCTCTCGGCTCACGCCCGCGGTACCCGCGAATCGCGGCCACCCGCCCCGTCGCCCCTTCCCTTCTCCTTCTGTCGGGCACACCCCTGTCCCCGCTGCCGCCTGACAGCCGTTAGCGGAGCAGGGGAGGGTTACGACGACGGCGGCGGCGGGGCAGGGCAGGGCAGGGAGGCGGCGGGCACACAAAGCTCCAGCGAGGAGCCCTGAGCCGCTCTCCACCGGTGTCGAGGCGGGCTGCGGAGTGGGTCAGTGCCAGGCCACGCTGTCGCTGCGACTCCGCGCCCCCCCGACCCCGGGAGGCTGCAGGCGGGCCTGGGAGCCCGCGGCAGAGGGAGGTACCTGTGTCAGGGAGAGGTGGGCGGCCATGCTGCTTCCATCATGCCCCGGCCGGGCCGCAGGAAGGACGCGCCGCGGCCCCGCCACTTGCGGCCCAACTTCGGCAACTTCCCCAGCCGGCCGCGGCCAAAACCCGGCGCCGGATCCGCCCGCCCGACGGCCGGAGTCGGAGCCTCTCTCTCCAGCACACGGCAGTGGAAGTCGCAAGCAAAACCGGGCGCCGGAGTGCAGAAAGCCGGACCAGGAGTTCGCTCGAGGCAGCTGCAAGAAAAACCCGGAGCCGGAGTTTTTGGCCCGATCTGGTGGCCAAGAGCCCTCTGACGGTTGCAGGCCTTCCTCTTGTCTTCCCTTCTGCGCCGACTTCTGCTGGAGATGCTTCAAGCATTTTGAACTGTTACAGTCCCCCAGCTGGGTCATGAAGCCCGGGAACAGGAGGCACATCAGGTTTGGGCTGGGTTGCGACAGGCTTGGGCACAAGGCCCAGGAGGAAGCAGCACTAGAGCCTGGCAGGATGTGCCCACACATCCTCCCCCAGCTCAGCAGAGCAAGGGGCAGCCCCAGCTCTGGCCTCTTGCCTTTCTCCCCTGGATCAGTCTGCTCACAGGAAATCATATGCCTGTCCTAGCAGCTGTGGAATGTCTGTCCATGTCCCTCTGAGACCACGCTTGGTGGAACAGTGTGGGGTACGGCAGGTCTTCGGAGGGGAGGTGGTGGCAGCAGAAGAATGGAATCCTACCAGGGGATAAAGAGTCACACAACACAGGTAACAAGAAAAGGGACCAAGCTGGAGTGGGAAGCAGACTGTCCTGGGCTCAAATTCATGAGGACCAGTAGTGTACGTAGCGGTTGAAGGTGATATTCATGCTACCACCGCCTATTCTCCTGCTCATTCTGCTGCTGGGGCTCTAGCTTCACCCAGACAAACCTTCCTGTGCCACAACAGACCCAGGGGACAGGGGAGTGTGAGCTGCTCCTCCTGTACCAGCTCATACCCACACACTGGCTATTTCAGCTACTATTCTGAGCTCTTGGCACAACCATGTCATACATGGCAGGAAAACGTTCCTATTTTTTTTTTTACTTTACCACAAGGTGGATTAGACACAAATTTAAACTGAAATTCACATTCAGAAGGATGAGAAGAAATTACTCAAAATCCTGCTTGATAATTGGAAAGGTTTCAGGAGGTGCTTTGCTTTCTCTGTTCTTAATTCTCTACGTAACGCTCTGCTTTTTTTCATCCTCAGCTCAGTTTTGTGCCTGTGCTAATGCTCACGCCCCACCTCTGCATCCTGTCAGGTCTCAGCTGGCAGTCAGCCTGAGCTGCTGTTTCTCATCATCTCTCATGAAACATGTGGGATCCCTCCTTCCCACCTCTTCTCTGATAAAGGTTTTGTAGAAGCTTTTCATGAACCTGTTTCTCAGTCATTGTTTCAGCTGGAAGACACAGAAGCGAAGAATATGAAGAACAAGCAGAATATATACAAAAATATTGGTGTCATTTGCATACTGACTGTCACACCTCTACTCTAGCTCACATTCCTCTCCTCCCAAGTGAAAAACCTAGGAAACAGCTATTTCTAGGGTGACTTCTTTTCTTCTTTGAATAAAATTGAATTCATAGCCCACAGTAATTAATACCTGGACCTTAAACCAGAAGACTGTAACACCGTGGTTGTGTCTCCCAGGGACAGCAGTGTCTGAGCCAGTTAGTATTTGGGAGGGTGCCTCTCAGCAGAGGTTGAACCGCCATCACCTCGCATGGGTGCCCTTTGCTCTGGCAGTTGTTTTCTCCTCTGAGTGTCCTGTCCCTGGGCGAGAGCAGCTGCAGTTCAGCAGCAGACTGGTGGCCTCTCAGGAGGGAGGTTATGCCCAGGCTTATGTGTTCTTATTGCAAATAGAGGGAAAATGCAGAACAGGGTAACGGGACGTGACCCTGGAATCAGAAGCTTGATGTTGAGAGCTATTGTGAGCAGGACTGTGTGTGCAGGTTAACTGACTCAGCAGATGTGTTGTTGCTGCTGGTCCCTTTTTCTCTGCGGGGTGTTCCATCAGGTGTTTCCCATGTAGTCCAGAACCAGCCCCACAGTTGCAGTGAAGCTACTGAAATAAGGATGTTGAGGCAAGGAACACCAGGGCCTTTCACAGACACTCCCTTCTCCCACGAGAGCCCTTCATGCAGGGCAGCCTCGCTAGAGCATGATTAAATGTCCCACGTCCCTTCTGAGCAGAGTGTGCTGTCCAGGAAGCCCATCTGTTCTGACTGAATCACTGGCCCTAAGGGCCTGACCTTCCTGAAGCCTTTGGATTAAAAAATACCCACAACAAAACCCACCATTCTTCTCTCTGAAGCTGTGGAGTGTGCAGCAGCCTGCTGACTTGGAGAGCCTCTTCACACTGCTGTTGAGCTCTCCTAAGCAGCAGCAGCCACAGACTGGTTGGCACTTGCTACTCAGGAACTAGGAGGCAGTGCGAGGTACGTGGTTATGTACCTTCACACCATGGCCATCATGCAGCATCCCTGGCTTTTCTGAGAGGAGGATGGCCTTTCAAAACACACGGTCATCATGCGTGGCCCCTCTGTGCAAGAATCGCTCAAGGTGACCACTGTGGCCTCTGCACATTAAAATGAGCTCCAGTCAGTTAACATCGGATTGGTTGTGGTCACACAGACCTTTGTTGTGGAGCTTTCTGTGTCTCCCACAGACAAGAGTTGGCCTGGATGTTGCCAACCACCTGAGATGAAGCAACTAGCTTGTAGCCTCAGACATCCCTATAGCAATTAGCACAGCCTGTGCTCATTCCGATTTGCACCTGTCTGCAGTGACAGCTTCCAGAAGGAAAGAACCATCTGCTTCTAAGCTGGAATAGACATATTTTATGACATAGGTTCATAAAACTGGACTTCATACTTAGGTTCTGTCGAGACAAACATCAGGGCTAATAAAATTTACTCAAAACCAGTCAGGTTTGCAAAACAATTCCTTCCACCTACTTCCTTGACTCAACCACAACTCCCTAGGGCTGGGATAGCACAGGAGAGCTCCTGAAACCTGAAATTGGGAAACTTCGTCATTTTACCTTTCACCTTATTTGCATTTCAGTGGAAAAGGAGTTTTTCTGTCTCTCTCTTTACTGACCCCATGAATCTTGGCCTTTTGCAGTATTGCCTGGACTGAGAATGGTGTAGATGTTGAAGGGCTGGTGGAATTACGTGCTGGGGAAAAAAAGCTTGTTAAGAACATAAAAAGTCAAAAGGTCAATGAATTAGGTCAAAACCTCACAGTTTTATTTCACATCTCGCATTCAACGTGAATCTTCCTCCAGGAAATAGGTTTATCTGTAATACTGCTGTATGTTCATCTGTTTGTCCAAGAACTACCACAGGACACTTCTAATACCAAAAGGCCCTGGAGAACAGTGTTAGCGTGGTATTATTTGTAAGTATAATGGGACTTTATGTAGTTCTAAGTTAGGGTTAGGGTTAGGGTTAGCTAATGGGTGTCAGAGCTCAGTGTTCTTTATTGTCTCCTTGAAAGTACAAGGCACAAGGTTAAATCGACACTGGACAAACAAGCAACTACTGCTAAATCAAAACCCGCCAAAGGGCTTGTGAACAAGGGGGCTTGCACCACTGTTTTGGTGCAAATGCTGCCCAAGTCTATGAAGTTACTTTTTCCAGTGCAGTTGACTTGAATTTGAAAACCTGTGCTGCAGCAAGACAGCATGGAAATGCCTTATCAGACACGGTTGGCCTCTGTGTTCTGTAAAACACTCGTGATCACCAAAGAACTTTGTTAGCAAAGTGTGGTGGGTTCTTGCGGTACAAGACAAAGCTAGCAACATCTAAATCGTATCCAGGTCTCCCTGAAAATACCATCTTCAGTGTCCATCCCTTCCTTTGTTGTGGCCTTGTTCCCATTATGGATCAGCACATAGGAAGCCCAGTAATTTTCTTCCAAAACGACGTGGAGGCGTTCAGTGTGACTCGTTCTGCTCGTTCCAGGAGAAGCAGTATTACAGCCCGCGAACACTCGTGAGGCTGACTGGAGGAATGATTCACTCCTGCTTCCTGCATACCTGAGACCTACCCAGCGTTCTGGAATTCCGGCACAAAGCAGACTAGTAGCTCCAAGAGTACAGGTACAGAATTAAAAGATCTAAATGTCAGAAGGATTACAGCATTTTGAGTCTTACAGAACGTGGACGTTCTAAACCCTGGCCAGAATAGCAGAACAACTATTCTACGGTCGGAGAATGAAACGCGAGGTAACCGGCTGGTGGGTAAAGAGGCTGTCGGGGTGTTCACAGAGGGTTCATAAAGCCAAGCAACAGCCATGCTCCTGACACAGACCAGTGTTTTCCACACTTTGATGACCGCAAGATCCCTCCTGAAAAATGGGAAAGGGTCATCGGACAAATGTATGATGCCCTTCTGGAATTTTATCAAGAATCTCAGAGCACTTTCTACAGCTGGTAGAAAGTGCTGGTTTAGGGTTAGGGTTTAGGAACACGAGCTGGTTTAGGAAGTCACAGCCGCAGGCATGCCCTTATCTAGAAACACACCTCGGGGTATGCTTTATTCCTCTCTTAGGTAGTCCCAAGTTTTCTAGGTGTGGGGTTGCCGATAGCCTGGTATGTTTTCAGGCCACAAGAGACAATAACAACAATCTAGTCTGACTTTTTTCAGGTCTTCCATAGAGAGCTGATATTTTCTTACATACAGCCTGTAACGTGCAAGTCCTACAGTGCCAGTCGACTAGAGTGCGTCGGAAGAAGCTGCCAATTCCCCTTGCGCTGTGCTCTTGCCTCCTCTTGGTGGTTTGCACACTTTTAGTGTTACAGTTGCCTTGAAAATATTTTGGGTTGGGGGGTGATCACATTCATGCAGAACTGTAGCAGCAGTCAAGAAGCACAAACAGGGGTATTAAGGTGTGTTCACACATTTCTTCATCTGAACAGTGTTTTCATGTGGTCTAGCAGCTAGATAATAGGATAAAGGTTGGACTTGATGACCCTGGAGGTCCTTCCCAGCCGTGATGGCTCTGTGATTCTGTTCTGATGTCCAGAAATACTTGAGTATATCACAATTTCGTTTCTTATGTCACCGAGAAACACAGTACGGAATAACTGTACCTCTTCATTTTTGTATGTAAAGTGGTATCATTTGGACTAGACATACTCAGAATGGCAAAGGACAAAACTACTTTTCAACTGTGCCCGTTAGAAAGAGCAACCACAGAATCGCAGAACCTTGGCAGATCCTCTAGTCCAATCCCCCTGCCACAGCAGGATCCTCTAGATCTTGAGTTTTTATTAAGAATTTGGAGAGTTATGGTTGTTAATAACCTGAATAAGGCTTGAGTGAGTCTCCTTGGAAGAATTACATCTGATGGAGAAGTTGGCAAACTTAGAGTGCAACGCTATAGCCCCACCTGTACCATTCTAAAACATACACAACTTACCCTTCATTAAGTCCATTTTCTTTAGCTAATTCGTATGAGCCAACACACCACGACCCAAAATATTCAGATAAATACGAGAGGTCAGTTTGACCTCCGTATAAACAAAACTGATGACACAGAGCAGCAGTCACACAGAATTCAATTTTTAATTCAAGATCATATTTGAAACCCAGAAAACTCTTCAGCGGGGCTCATTTCACATCACATCCAATTAACATAGCAGCTGGAAATTTAGCAGTTCCTTGTACAGCTGACTATAAGCTCTGGTAGAGATCAAGTGATACTACTGCAGAAACAGCAACAGTCTTCACAACAAATTAAACACATCAATATTGCAATGTGTATCATATATTCAACCAGAATCAGAATTAATTGGAAACTAATAAATTTACAAAGTACTGGGTACAAAGGCTTCTACCAAAAATTTCTTCCGTCTCCTTTTCCCTTAGGCTTGATGCCTGTACTATAAATTCAGTGAGGGCATGGCTTGCCTTTCTGAACCCATTACAACTCTAAGTAAATAGAAACTATTTCAAAACCCAAACTCACCCTGAATTCCCAGTAGTCCCCACACATACTGTTCATTCACTCTGCACTAAAGGTTACTAATTCATTTGAAATCATAAGATATGTGATTAGACTGCAGAACATGTTATTGGCTGTTTCTTTATTAGCTGTATTAGCTCTGAAGGCAAGCTCATGAAGATGTGTGGAACGATGCCATTTCAACGGCACTGCTGTAAATGTTGATACGAGCAAGTGTTTCTTCTTGAGGCTTTCCTGGTTTGTCCTCTTAATTGTTTTTATTTTCTCACATATTCCTACATTCTGAATTTCCTGTCAACATTTTCTAGTCTTCATTACAGTCATAACAATTCGGAATGGTTTGGAAATTACGCAAATAAAACAACACTGATGCAATAATGTTGGCTGTAAGACGAAACCCCTGATTTTCCCCATCACAGCCACCTACCGCCTGCAACCCAGTCGTCTAGCTGAGCAACAATTCATGCACTACCACCACAAAACTCGTAAGACACGTATCTACACTCATCCCTTATCCAGGACGACACAGCAGTTGTGCTCAATTTTCTGTGAAGACCTCCTAAATTTAAATAATGTTCTACTTGGCTTCAGCAGTGACTTCTCTCATGTATGCAAGCTACTGACACAGGTGACAGAAGGAACGTCAGCTGCGTTGTGGTGCTGTGGCTGACAAAGGTGCCTTGAGAAATGTCAAAAGTCTTTTCAGTAGCGGGAAACTCTATTTGCAAAGGTGTTCATGATGCTGCCCTCAGAGCAGACGAGGGCAGGGATGATTTGACGATGATTAAATCACATTTTATAGCCTGTTAACCACAATACGTGTTTCGATGCTTCTGTTGCTGTTGAAAGATCACAAATTATTGACAGAGACACGAGGGCACTGCACTGTTTACCTGACTGTGTTTAAGCGCTAGGTGAGGCTGTACTAGAATCATTAGGGATTGGAAGGGACCCCAAAAGATCATCTAGTCCAATCCCCCTGCCACAGCAGGATCACTTCACT
>JAOXOE010028976.1:0-15195 GCA_028565055.1 Phoeniculus purpureus
CCAGAGTGATTCTGATTGTATAACTTCTCCAGTGAAGTGATCCTGCTGTGGCAGGGGCATTGGACTAGATGATCTTTTGGGGTCCTTTCCAATCCCTAATGGTTCTATGATACTATGAAATTAAACTGACATGATGTTGACATCATGTTTTGTTCTTGGATATCTCAGTAAGACATCATATTTCACAGTCTCTAGGCAATAGAACGGCATAGTTTTAGGTGTTTCACCTTCTTTACTGTCATATATAGAGGGAAAATCATGCTATTACATTTCTGAGTCCTTTGAAGACTCAGCCTCTCTGGAACTGGGGAGCAAAGGACTGGGCACAGTACTTCAAATGTGGCTTCACTAGGGCAAAACAGAGGGAGAGGATAAGCTCCCTTGACCTGTTGATCACACTCTTATTAAGACACCCCTGAATTCCATTTGCCTTCTTGGCTACAAGGGCATGTTGCTAGCTCCTTGTGAACTTGTCTCCTTGGACTGTCAGGTCTTTCTCTGCAGAGCTGCTTTCCAGCAGGTCAACCCCCAGTGTGTACCAGTGCATGGGTTTTTCTTCTCCAGGTGCAGTCTCTACACTTGCCTTTGTTTGAACTTCATTAGGTTCCTCTCCGCCCAACTCTTCAGCCTATCCAGGTCTTGCTGAATGGCAGCATAGCCATTTATCAGTGACTCCTCCCCATTTTGTATCATCAGAACCTTGTTAAGGGTACAGTCACAGAGTGTTACAGGTTGGAAGGGACTGCGAAAGACCATCTAAGTCCCACCTCTCCTGCTGGAGCAGGGTAAGCCTGCAGCACATGGTGTACCCAGAGTGTCTCCTATCTAAATACAAACCAGGCCCAACCCTGCTTAGTCCAACATTCCATCTACTATGTCTCTTCATGCACTCCTCAGTCTGTTTCTTCATCCACATTGTTGACGAATCTGCTGAGCAAGAATAGACCCAGTACTGACCCCTGGAGACCACCGCTAGCTACAGACGTGTCAACTAGACTTTGTGCTATGAATCTGTGCCCTCTGAGCTCTGTCACTGAGCCAGTTTGCAATCCGCTTCCTCCCTGTCCACTCATCCAATTCACGCTTCCTAAACTTACCTATAAGGATGTTAGGGGAGAGTGCCAAAAGCCTTGCTGAAGGTAAAGTAGACAACATCCACTACTCTCCTGTTATCTGCCCAGCCAGTCATGCCATCATAAGAGGCTATCTGGTTGGTCAGGCATGATTTCACTTTCGTGAATCCATGCTGACCACTCCTGATAACCTTTTCCTCCACGTGCTTAGAGATGGTGTCCAGAATGAGTTGTTCCATCAACTTCCTTGGGGTTTAATTGAAAAATTTGTTCTTGCTGTTCAATTCAGATTGTTTAGAAGCTGCTCTTTGCCTGTTTGTGTCAAAGCATATGCATAAAGCTTAATTATCATCTGTTCTCCTTGGTGATGGCCACTCTCCAGTTGCTTGGTTACAGTTTATGCCTCCCTTTTGCATACTGAAACACTGGTTTTGATTTACAAATCATCCAAGAAGCATCTGGTTTTGGTAAGACAGCCACCCTGATGCTATTATTGCTAGCAATCCTCACACACTGGAATGAAATGTGGAATGTACACTGGGGCTCTGGGTGTGAAATACTGTATTTCAGCTGATCAAAAAGGGAAAGAACTCCTGGTACCAGTATAACCTGGTTTGTTCTGGTGTTGAGAACAAGATAGCAAGTGCAAAAATAGCCACGAGTTTTGTCTGCAAAACTTACAAAGTAGTATTTACCACCAGAATCTTCGGGGAATTTGGAAAAATCCTGCTTGTAGTCTAATAGTCTAAATATCCTTTCTATTTTCTTTTCCTTCTTCATTTCAGGAAGGCGAAAATATAATTCAAGATTTCCTTTGTAAAGTGAAAGCATTGCCTCTGACATTTATGTCAGAAGACGACCTCAAAAACGAGTTGAAAAAGCTGAGAAGTGATGTGTTGGCAAAGAACAATTCTTTTGTGAATGAAATAATTTCCCGAACAAAAGTTACATCATGAACAATGTGAGAACAAGATGCAGCTCTTGAAGCACTGCAAGAACTACCATTTTCTTGTCTCGTAGCTTTTGTACTTTATGATACTTGTACTGATTTTGCAGGCATTTTTTTCCTTGGGTTGTAATTATTTTGATAAAAATGCTGAGCACATTCTGTGCCAGATCCCTGCTGTAGTTGCCATCTCGGTGTCTTTTTAGAAGTTTTGAATAAAGTGCTTTTTTTGGTATTGAGAGGATTATTGACTGTACAGGCAAAACAGGTAATATTTTACCAGAAGAATGTTCTAGAAAGTCTAACAACTGAGATATTTGGCGTGCAGCTACCACAGCACATGCACAATCTTTGCCCTTTACCTTGATTCTTTTTAGTAGTATGCCATTGTATTAATTAATTCAGTTGGTGCTCCATTAGAAAAAGGGTCTAATCCAAGGGCTTTGTCATATATTTTTTGCATGTTGTGGAGCTTGGGGAGGATTTTTGGGTTTCGTTTGCTGTGTGGATACTAATGCTTAGGTCAAAAACGCTGCCCTTCATGCCTGGCTGATGATAACTTCTGCATATTCTGGTTGTTTTGTAATGTAAGCAGAGACTAGGGTGAAGTTACAGATTAACTGGAACTCCTGAGTTGGTCATGATTTGTGAGGTCTGTCTATGAAGAACAAACCCATTGATTTTTCTCTAATATACTTCTCCCACTGAGACAGTTCGAAAGCATCCAGGCACAAGTTTATATTCTCCTTGAAACTGAGCATTTTAAAATGTAGCTCAAGAGTACTTGATCAACTGTTAGTGTTGAAAGATTAATGAGAACAGAGGTGTTTATCTCATGAGATTATGGGAGTAGAATTATGCTGAAGATGCCATGCAAGCTTTTGCAGTGTTCAGAGGTGGCATCGGTGGGGGTGTGCTCAGACAGCAGTGCTGCTGTTAAGGCTGTGCTGTAGGGATTGATGCATTCAGTGGTCTGCATTGAAATGTTCCAACAATAGTTGTAAAGGGAGTGTGTTGTTCAACTTGCTGTTGAACAACATCTGTTTGTAGTTAGACTGGAACTCTGATGTACCTGTCAACAGAAGAAATTAAGGGCTTGTTTGAGAGGATTGCGTTCTGCATAGCACCTTACTGGTCTTTAAATTGGAGTGCTCCCTACAGATGAAAGCAGCCTTGCTTTACAAACAGTGCAGGTGATGCATGTATTCAGTAGCTGTTTCTGGAAAAGTGTGTGAATGAAAAACTGTTATGTGTATAAAAATGTGGCTCTTTGTTAACTCAGTTCAAGCCCAAGCTATGAAAAAGTGTAGAATTATAAAAATTACAATGAGAACCGATCAGTGACACACAGTTTGTTGTGATCAAACTGCTTTAACTGCTGCTAGAAACAAGTAGTTCGTACAATGCACTGGAGTGGCTGGTAGTTACAGCCTCTTCCTACATACGCTGAGCTATCTGCGGTCTGATAAGAGATGCCCCTTTCTTGGTCTCCTGTGCCCAACTGTGGAAACAGGCATAAAACCATCAAGTGTTTTTTCTTTCAGGGGCTTTGTTTTCCCCTTGACCCTTTGTGATTTTCTAGTGTCTACAGCACTCTTAGCCAAGGAGTTCCTCACTGAGCTTCCACCTGCAAGAGGGACCGCTTCTCTGAGTTAAACCTGATTCAGAGTTCATTTGGTGCCACTTGTTTTTATTCTTTCAGTGTCCACTCTTTCCACCCTGGATGTAGTGTGTCAGTACCCTATGTCTGCAGCATACCCTATGTCTGGGGAAAGGCTACTTTTATTTTTGTATTGCAGCTGGAGGCTGGTAGAGCTGCTCCTGCGTGACCAGAATTGTCCATCTCAAAAGGGCGAAAGCAGTGCCTGTGTGCATTACTTGGGAGCGATGGCGTACCCTGACTGGACCAGCTCCAGGCAGCACCTTCTCTGTGCTTCAGAAAGGGGTGGAAGCATCTGCAACAAAGCTCCATTTTTCTCATGCCTTTCAACACTGAGATGGAATAAAGATGGGTTAATGGTATTTTAAGCCTTATCTTTTCAACTATTTTCTCTTCTACACTACACTTACCCCCAGCTCTGAGAATGCTGCTCTTGCCAGATACAGGCAAGAGAGGCTCAGGCAGAGTTTAGTCTCCATATGTCAATGCTGCTTGCAAACTAGGTTAGAGTTGGTGTGATTTCATGTGAGCAGGAGGATGGCTATTTTTGCTGTTTCAAATTTAGCTTCTCGTTCAGAAATGTACCTATGAGATGGGAACCTTTCCAGAACTCCTCTGGTTATTACAGAGCTGTGCCAAAGATGCGAAGATTATCAAAGCTTAAGAGCAAAATAATGTAGGTATTGAGCAGTGAGGCCACTTAGTGTGAGCCCTGAATAAAGCCAGAAGTTTGTTTGCTCATTCACTTGAAAGCTTGGCACTGGATATGTTCTGCAGGTGTGGTCCTATCAGTCTGTGTTATTACTATTCATCCAGAAAGCTCTTCATGAAGAATACTGCATAAGGTAGAATCAAAGAGTGGACAAGATCAGGCACAGAAGAAATTTTCCTTTCATCACTTTACTGCCCACCTCTTAGTGACATGGAGTTCAACCTGTTTGTGTGCAGGAGCACCAGCAACCAGCCTGATGAGAAAACGCTGTGGTCAAATGTAGGTGAGGTGCTTAGAGGTGAGCCGGCTCTGGTTAGTGTTGGAGGACTTGGGGATCAGGTTCACAAATCCAGGGGAGGCAACCTGACAGCTCCTGGGACTTGACTCTGCCTACTCCTACTTGCAGCTGTGCAAGTTCATCTCAAATAATAATGTGGTTGATGAGTGGCTCTTTGTCTCCTCCCATGATGCTGAGGTGGTTTAGGAATCAGAAATGGCATGAACATGACTGAGATGACTTCCTGCCTGCTGAGAAATCTACTGAAAATAGTTCGAGGAGACCTTAAAGCTCACAGAACTTCAGACACCTGCACTTGAGAAGCAGTCTTGTTACTGACCAGTTTTGTTGGGCATAATCACTTTGCACTGGCTTGTAGCAGATGTAAGCGTTCTCGGTTGATAACCACTCCGTACAAGAGTGGGAATGCTTGTGGTCCAATCTTTTCCAGAGTTGGAGAATCCTATGTGGCAGCTCATTGCTCAGCTGGAGGAGATGCCGGCTTTGCAGATCTGCTGAGGTCTGGGGTCATGTGAGCAGTTTGACCTGATTTGGTGCGAGATCAGGGTAACAGTTTAAACCGGTTTTCGTGGCATTTAATGAGTTTTCAAATATATGACTAGTACAGAGGCTGATTAATTTCTGTGGCTGCAAACCAGTGTGACAACTGGCCTTACTGCTCTGCAGCGTGACAGATTTATTTTTTTAAGGGAGAGCAGTTGCTGTTCTGCATCTCAAGTAGTGTGAGGTTGTGCATTGTATGCTTTGTACCTTGCTGACCTGGGAGCAAGGTAAGTAGGTGGCTGGCTGTAGGAACCTGAAGCCTTAAATACAGTAGGAGAGATGCTGTCATCTGTCTGAGATGGCTGCAACATTTGCAGGAAGAATTTGCTTCTTCGTGCTGCCTTTTTTCTGAAAAAGCCTTTTTTGTAGTAATACCTCAGATGCTCCTGTTCCTCTTGCAGCCACCTTTCCCAACCTGTTGCCTTTCTTTTTCCTGCTCCTGCCAGGTGTCTGCACTCTTCCTCTACACAGGGCGTCACCTTGCATTGCTGCATTTTACACCCG
The DNA here is from genome assembly GCA_028565055.1 of Phoeniculus purpureus. Classification (NCBI taxonomy): domain Eukaryota; kingdom Metazoa; phylum Chordata; class Aves; order Bucerotiformes; family Phoeniculidae; genus Phoeniculus; species Phoeniculus purpureus. The sequence goes on from JAOXOE010028976.1 coordinate 5,737, forward strand.
TGTGTCTCATTTAGCTCTTAGTAGTGCGTTTTACCCTTTGCCTGCGATGGGACTGATCCCGGTATGTGCTGCTTTGCCGCTCAGGTTGAGAGGGAACAACCTCTGCTGTTGAAAATAGAAGTGACATCTCTAATCGTTCTCAGTGGCAGCAAGGACTTAGTCTCCTGGAACACTGTCCCCTGGCACCTGTAGTAGAAGCAGCAATGGCTGCTGCTGAAGTTAACAATATCGTAACACAGGTGGCAGATGGTCTTTTCTCCAGCAGCTGGAGCGAGCAGTGCTCTTCTAGAGGTGAGAAATTTTACTGGATTTTTCACTATAATGGAAAGAGGTGCCCTGGCACCTGGTTGAAGCCTGCGTGGGTGCTCGTGACAGTTTCTGTAAGGTTCTAATTGTTCTGTCCTTGTAGGGACAGTTGGAAAGCTGAGAGCAGCTGTGCTAAACACCATGAGCCAAGGGGAAAAGCTGAGCGTAAATAGCCTGTGCTTATGAGAGCATGTCCCTTGCTGATCCACCTGGGCCTGCTGCATGCTGCAAAGTCATTGTTTGTCAGGGCAATGTGCTTTGTGTGGCAGCTGGCTTCCACTTGCCCTCTTTTTCCTAAAAAGAGACAGTTGTTCCCTGTATAGTTCGCTTGGGCTCTGGCAGTGGGCCTGACTGCCGTGGCAAACAGCAAAGCTTTAACGTGAGCAGAGAGGGCTGTGGCACATCACCCTAGCAGTCTGGTCTCATTTGCATCTCACCTCTGGACCATACAGTGTTGGGGGAGGCAGGAACCTGGGCAGTGCTCATATTTAGTTACTGGTTTACACCCTGAGGACATGAGGTTTTTTTAATATTGGTATTTTTAAATAATCATGTCTTCTCCTGTCCCACATCTCTCTATTTGTGCCTGAAAGTGGTAGAAAACTTCAGAAAAATAACCACTGCTGTGGGCTTTACACTGGAGCTTGTTGGTTTCTTCAGCCTTACTGCTGGTTACCCCTGTGTGGCACTTCCCACACCACTGTGACCCTTCTACCTAACCCCATCTAGAGCTGCCTGAGGACCTGCTGTTCCTATGCAGGTGCAGCCAGGCTGGTGGTGTAGGGAGCTAGCACAAGCCCAGCTCACCTGGACACATGCTGTACCTGCTCCCCAGCCTGTGGTTTCAACAGCACTCTCTGAAGGATCAAGAAGTAGCTGTTGTCACAGAACGGTCCCATGGGTTACGAGATGTGTTACCACAGCACAACTCTTGGCAGATTGTGGATGATCATTGGAAATGTCCTTCAGAAGCAATTCACCCTGGACAGTTCTCAGTAACTCTTTCTGCTGTAGGTTCTTGGTGACTTAAATGTCCCTTCATTTTCAGGTTTCCAGCGTAATGGTGAGTAATTTCCTTACACTTTGATGGGCTAAAGAAAGAGGTAAAAATAAGAAACAAGCTTTCTAACAGTGGTCAGTGCCCAAATTACCAGCAAGATGATTTTGATGCTGATTTTAACACAGATATTCTAGCTGTACAAAGTCTTTTTTGCTGTGACCTGAGAAGACAGATCAGTTTTGGTTGCTGTACCCAGTGATTGGTCCTATTTGCCCTGTGAGCAGTTAATAGATTTTTCATGCTCTTTCTGCTTGCAGTAGGTAATCGCTCCTATCTTCATTCTGCTGTGGCATTTATCATTCCGTTCAGGGACACTGGGATGCAGTGTAAGAATTCTCTTGCACATTAACAGTGTGTGATTGATACCGAAAGAAGAAAACAGGAGCTGTTTGCTTTGTGCCTGTGCTGTAGGAAGAAGAAAGTGATGTGTGCTGAAGGGCAAAGGCTGCTGATGACCCAGGTGTGGGAACACGAGGGGATGCACATGAGCTGTGCATTATGCTGCCTCTTTCTGAGGCTGTATGGCCACAATGGACCCCTGCGGCCCCTTGGGTTTAGGAAACAAACCAAACCAGCTTCCTAACCTGTCTGCTGGGTATGAGCCTGCTGGAGATACCATTTTCACGGGTCCCCACCTTGGTGGATCTGCAGCTTTGCCAAGAGGGATGCTGTTCTCCCAGGATGCCTGGTGTTACACACATCAGCAGGGGTGAGAGAGGGTTGCGAGGGGGGATTGTAGTAGGTATCTCATTCCTCTATCTCCATCCAGGAGCTAAAGCATCTAGTTCCACCTCCCTCCATGTAGTTAGCATGGGAGATGCCAGCGCTGTTACTTCGTTTTGTGTTGGTTGCTGTGATGGTACCCTGAGAGCTACAAAAGCTACAAAACCAAACAACCAGAACAGATTGCATCGCAAGGCTTGGCTGTCAGGCAGCTCTGTGCTTCCCTAGTCTGGCATGAAACCCTGAGCCTGCAACAGTGGCTGAGGCAGCTACTACTTGGGGTAGCTCTGGTAGGGCTGGCTTCATGGCATTGCCTCCTTTGGTCCAATTTGGGGGCACCCACCCTAGTCACTGAAAGAGTCCTTTCTCTGCAGGGACTCTTCAAGATGCCGTTTCAGCAGCCCTTTGGCCACAGACGTTTTGTTCTAGTTATTACCTCTATCAGTCCAGTCCCCCTGCCACAGCAGGATCACCTAGACCAAGTCGCACAGGAACACAGCCAGGTGGGTTTTCAATGTCTCCAGAGAAAGAGACTCCACAACCTTCCTGGGCAGCCCGTTCCAGTGCTCTGTCACCCTCACTGGGAAGAAGTTTCCTTATATTGATGTGGAACCTCCTACGTTCTAGCTCACACCCATTGCCCCTTGTCCTATCATTAGGTGACACTCAGCAGAGCCTGGCTCCATCCTCCTGACACTAGACCCACTTGCATGGCTGGGTAGCTTGCTGAAGATACTCGCTCTTCTGAGGGGCAAATGAAGCCTCCCCAGGGTGCTGCAGATGCTGAAGGCGCTAGGTGGCTGGTGCTCTGCAGGTCCTGTGGGATCCCAGCTCAGACCTGCCCTCCCCAGCTGAGTGAAGCTGACTTGCAGTTCAACAAAGCAGCACCTAGGGCAGAGCTCCACTGGCTGTAGCAGACCTGAGTCACATTCTTAGTCATCTGACGTATGTTTTTACCTATAGTAGCATTTTAATGGCTTTTAATTTTTTCCTTAGGAAAGGAATCCACTTGCAGAAGGGAAATTATACTGAAGCCCCTTTCTGTGCTGCAGGGGCTGGATTCTAGGATTCTTTGATTTCAGACACAATATATTACGATGCAGTGTGCATTATGAGAAAGCTGCAGTGCTGTTTATCTTTCTGCTGTAGAGAGACATAGGTTTAGCTCCGTGTAATCTCTCTTGTAAGAGATGTGCTCATCCGGTGTGAATCGGAGGAGCTGCGTGAAGTAAATGGATTTTTTAGCTTGAGATCAGACTGGCTGTTGATTTGGACCATGGATCTATGCTAATGCTATTGTGCTCTTAGTAGTTCTCAATGGTTTAATCTCTCTCTCGAGTGCCATTTGTCTGTAGCTAGAAGAGTAATTTGCTGCAGGAAAACTTTGGCAGCTGATGAGCAGCTTGCCCATTAGTATTGCAAAATTCAGCCTGACTGATGTTTTTCTGAGGGGTGCAGAGAGAAGTAGCCTGTGTCAGGGACTGGGTCTTCATTTATTCAGTGCACACGAGGGAAAATAAAACCATCCGAGGCTTTGCTGCACATCCCACACATCCTGAGGAATGTAATTCTTAAGATCTTTCTTTTCCTGTCCCCCCTTTCAGAGGAAGTCAGGGAAGGTGCCAGACTGCTTGAAGGTGTTTTACGTGAACAAGAGGGGTTTTTGGGTGTAGTACATCATGTTGCCGTGATGCTATTTGCAAATAACGCTTAAAACCCTGTTCTTAGGCACTTCCAGGATCACAAGGTGTCATATGAAGGGGGTGCCTGGTGTGAATCCCAGTGCTGCATGGAGGTGTGGGCATGGCACCCAACCACTCTCCCTCCAGGGATGATTTTGGCCACTGATACATGGCCTAGTGGCTGCCAGGACTATGGACAGTCAGTGCGTAGGGATGAAGCAAACCCTCCACCTGGCAACTGTAGGGAACCAGGAGTTCCTTTCTGGAAGGGAACTGGTGCAGCTGCTGCTTTAGGGAGCAGTAGGGTCTCTGGCTTGCATTCGTTTGCATTCAAGGCCTGAAGGTGGTGCATACTACTGTCCTTTGGACTCAGCCTGTACCAACTGAGCACAGAGATCTGGGCATGTCTTCTGGTTCAGGTGTGATGAGGATGTGTAGATACGGGAGCACACAGAATGTCTGCATCAGGGTGGCTCTGAGGCTCCAGCCTGCACCACATGTGCAAACCAAGTACAGTGTTAGGAGTTGGGGGGTGTGTGGAAGTAGCTTAATTTCAGCCTTCAGAGTCATCATCCCACAATATTAAACTTCTGTGAATGTACAGGAATTACTCCTAGCTCCTGGTTCCAGTTTTCAGGACCACTAATGGGAGTATCTATTTGTTCTTGCCTCATTCTTGCTCAGTCCATTAAACAAGACCTTGGTCAATTGAGAAGAACACAGAAGGAAAGTAGTAATTAAATGAACATACGAAGCGTGCACCGCCTCTTGACTTCTTAAAAAATCCTCATTGTAAGACACTAACTGTGGCAATATGACCACATAGGGAAAAAAAGCAGGAGGGAGTTTGTGGCATGGCACTCGCAAGCGAATGTGCATGGAGAGCAGGTCTTTCAGCAGCTCCTGATGGATGCAAAGTCAGCATGGAGAACCTGAAACCATCTATCTTAATTTAATTACATGTTGATCTCCTGCTAGAATACAGCAAAGTCCTCAGCTTCAAAGCTTTAAGCTAGAAGTGAACACCATAGCGATGGCTCTGACAAACGTAGGGATGATCTGTTGACCTTTCTCGTTGCTCTTCCCAGCAGAGGAGGTGACATGTTGAAGAAGTCTCATAACTGAATGCCTGGCTATGTGGAAATGAACAACCCCTTGCGCCTTCAGGCTGTGGTGTTTCATCTAGATGTGTCCTGCAGCTGGAACAGCTCAGCCACACATCCCCTCCTTTTGTGTTTGTTTTGTCAGGCTTGTAGGAACTGTTTCACCCATCTACCGCTTGTACTGGGGTGCTTTGCTGGTGGGGGACCTAGGCATGCTCTTCTGCCCAGGCTCTGCTTGTCTCTCTGTACCCAGGAGATCCTGCTGCAGCAGAGCTGCTCAGCCAAGGGGTTTTCCAATGCTGGCCTGTTTTCTGCTGACCAGTTTCACAGCTTTCCAGCTTGACTTAAACTGCTGGCACAGGGTGCCTGTTCTGGGGTTGAGCTGCCAAAGTAAAGGTGAGGTGTTAGCTGCCAGTCCAGCTTAGGTCCCTCAGCTCAGTGCAGCTGAGCTGGTGAAGGCATCTCCTCACAATCCTTCAAACCAGTCCTGGATACTCTGAGAAAGGGAGATTTTTCTTAACTTTGACCACTTATCTCCCTAGCACCAAACCAAAGATAACAGCAATCCCTGTTTCAAATCACCCAGCTGCTGGTCAGGCCTTAAAGCACGACAAAGATAGAGTAGTGCTAAGGACAGCTGTTGACCTCTCCAAAGCGGAGCTTGGCTCCAGCACAGCTGTTAACCTATGTGACTTCAGGGTGGTGGACTGCAAAGAGCTCAGACTCATTCTGTTGAGACAGAGTATCAATAGAAATCAGCTGGTTTTGGCTTTGATGGCAGAGTAAAACACACTGCTAGTGCAGGAGATGACATCTTCTAAAAGAGATGTAAATATTATTGATTGGTCTTTAGGGCTTGTGTGTTTCTGCTTCACGTTCATTTTGTCTGTTGGGTTGGCTCTGTCTGCAGATAATGAATCTGCCACTTCTCCTAAAAGTGTGTTCTTTATCCAAATCGGACATTCAGTCTGGAAAATGGATTGCAACTCATCTGATTGTCACACTCTGGTCAGTGTCAGACACTGGTCTGTAGGGAGCAGGTGACCATTAATGCATTGAGCAGGGAATTGGAAGTTCCAGCTTATGAGGGAAGCGGCTGCACAGATTAATGTTCCTGACTGTGCAGGCAGGACAGCTTTGGGACTTGGGTAGCAGAAAGCTTGATACGATCGAGTTGTGTTGTGCATGGTAAAAAAAAACCCACCTTCCTGGAAATTAAACCTGGCAAAATTTAGGCTTGAGAGAATGTTTGTCAATAGCAACTTGAAGGCTGTGTAGATGCACAGAGGTTGGCCTGTTCCTCAGATGCTTTGTGTTCCCTTTGAGGGTGGGTTAGAAAGGAGCTAGCAGGAAACTAGTATTGGTATTTTAGGATACTTGTATGGCTTGCTAAAATCAATTGTAATAATGTGTTAAGAATTAATAGTAATATAACCATGGCAGTATGTCAGGTGCTTATTTGAGCTCAGCACAAATGTCTCCTTATATCTCTTGAACATGAGTTAGAAAATACTTAGAAAAATTAATATACATATTAAAATAGAAAAATTAACATATAGATGAAAATTGTATTAAACTTGTGTTTCTAGGGACAGCTTTCTGAAAATAATCTCTTTTCTCACTGTTCTGTGCTCTCCTGTCAGTCCATGTTAAAAACAGACACAGGAGCTGTGATGAATAAGGATGAGCCTTTCTATGGCAGAGCATGAGCTTAGCTGGGATACTCCCAGCTCTGCTTCTAGCACATTCAGAGACCAGCCTAACAGAAATCACAGTTCTCTGAGTGGCCAGAAATTGTTGCTGGAAAAGCTAGGGTCTTTATCCAGTTGATAGTAGAAGATTTGGTGAACATGAAGAGACACGCATAGTGATGCGCTGAAAGACCATCCCCTCCCTGCAAAGCAGGGCCAGGTACTGCTGTGGGTGACAGGCACTTTAATAAAACAACTCATGTGTTGCACTCAGCCCCTATCTGGGGAGAGCAGCAGTTATTCTAACCCCTATTTCCAGTAGCCTGCAGCATTGTGCACTCTCCACACAGAAGCACCCATCAGTGATACATCAGAATGTCAATAACTGCATTTGTTGAACAGCAGGGGCAGAAAATCCTCACAGAGACCTGTCACTTTGCTCTCCCTGGTGCAGCTCTGTGGATGGTGCCATTTAACTGCAGGGGAGAAGCCCTTTGCGGTTTGGATTGGACACTGCACTGCTCCAACAGTGGATACTCTGTGCTCAGAGCCTGTCTTCATGTCCTCAGCATCCACCTTGCAGGTGCTTTAATAACACTTACAACAAATTTCCTGCCCACATGAGAAACTACTGAATGAGGCGGGACGTGGTCTCTGAAGGATTGTGCTGACTGGTAGCTCCCAGACTCCCAGAGCTGCAGACGTGGCGTTTTAAACATTAATGAATTACTAGGAAGATACTGCAAGGTATAGGGCTGATGCTAATGATGCCCAGCTGCATTTTCTGGGATTCAAAAATACTTTAGAGCAAACATGATGAAAGGCTGAATGATGCAGTGAATGCACCATCTTCTGACTATGCGGGGTGCTTCCAGTGCTGCCTTGGGCATAGCAAAATTTGCTCTGGCATTGGAAAAACTTCTCCCTGGCTCTGGGCATCTGTGGTAACAGTAGTGGCTTGGAATGATTTGCTTTGTTTTCCTCCTGGCAGGTCATAGAGACCTTCCACATCACAGCACCGAATTTTCATCAACAGTGGGAGATATGGCAACGGTGCTGAGTTACAGCTCTGATGGGCTCAGAACTGCTGTGAGCAGCAGTGTCACCCTGAACACCAGGGTCCTGGCACCACAACAGCCCTCCTTGCCTCTTGTCAGGCAAAGACAATTTCTTTAAAACCCTTTAATCAAATTAGGTTCTTAAAAGAATGGCTCCTGAGTCTCCACCATTGGGGTTGTTAACATATTTATTTGCTTGAAGGGCATCCAGGAGCACTCCTTTGGGCAGTAGTGCCAAGCTGTCTTTTGCTGGCAAATGAGATGGATGCCAGTAGAGCTCTGGATGCTGCCCCAGGGCTGGGGATGATGCTAGCAGTGCTGCACCTGGTCTGCAGAGTTCTTGAGCTTCTCAGCCCCCAAAGCCACGCTCAGTGGTGTGTGGCACTCAGGAGGCATCTTGTGAGGGAAACCTGGGCATCATGGTGGCATCTGTTCGCCTCCTCAGGGTTTAGGTCCTGAGATGGCCTACAGGTCTGGTCAAAGTGAGGGGCAGAAAGGGGAGAGACAGCTAGCCCACCACAGCTGATGTGTCAAGACCCTTGTGGCACTACTGTTCCTTTTTGCTGGGTATGTGTGGGACCAGTCCTGGGAGAAGGGGCTGCCAAAAGGCACCTTAGAGAGCGCTCAAATCAACCCCCAACATCCCCCCAAAGACACTTGGGCCACTCCACACTTGGCTTAAGGGGATCTAAATATCAGGAACTGCACTGTTTTTTGTCTGGTGCCCAGGGACATCATACAATGAGTGTGGGGGGTACCCTACAGCTGCTTTAGATGTTAGCTCTGCCTGTGTTAAGCTGGAATTTCCTGTGTGGAGGTGCACAGAGGGTTGCCCCCACCCCCCACTGTGACAGTATTTGCAGGCTGCACCAGTCTGGAAATGTTCAAGGCTAGATGGAGCTTTGAACAACCTGGTCTGGTGGGAGGTGTCCCTGCCCGTGGCCGGCGGGGTTGGAACTAGATGATCTTTGAGGTTCCTTCCAACTCGAAGCATTCTGTGATTCATTCTGTGATTCAGCATCTTTGCAGCTAGCAAAAGCACCTGTGACATGAAGCAGGATTTGGCACTGGTGATTTTTCCACTTGTTTTGAAAAATAAAATCTGCTCCAGCAGGAAAGCGGTTTCAGTATTTCTGGAAGTTCCAGCGGTCTCTGACCACAGCCTCTGGTTTCTCTGCTCTTCTGCACGTGAAATCAGCCAAAAAAGAGCAGACGATTCCTCACAGCTCTTTTCACGTGCACATCTGAAGCCATAGTTTTCAGCAAAGCAAGGTAGATGAAAACGCTTTCAGATGGGGAGGTGAAACCAAAGCAGAAGTTACCTGGTTGACTTTTCATTGCTTCGGTGCAAAGCAAAAATAAAGTCGTGCTTTGGATATAGCCTTAAACGTGGCTGAAAAACGCAGCTGGCTTTTCACTGGCTGCTTCAACACCTAGAGCTATGCTTTTTTAAAACGACTGGAATAAGGGATGTTTTGTTAAAGTCCCCCTGAGCTGGGCTGTGCTCTGACCCCTGCGTCCTGATTCCAGTGCCTCAGCGATGGGAGGATTTGTCCCGTCAGCTCTACACAGGGCAGCATCTGCTTTCGGCTCTCTTATCTGCCTTTAACAACACTTGGAGGTTTTCTGTGCTGTGGCTGCTGTCTGCTTTTACCGGCTTGTACGGCCTGGCCCAGCTGGGAACTGGAGGAGATGTCCAGGGGAGGCCAGTGGAGAGCGGGGAGGGCCTGAGGGGTCAGGAGCAGGCCTGGGCGGGCACATAGAATCATTAGGGATTGGAAGGGACCTCGAAAGATCATCTAGTCCAATCCCCCCGCCACAGCAGGATCACCTAGA
>JAOXOE010028977.1:0-15194 GCA_028565055.1 Phoeniculus purpureus
GAGATGTGGAGGTGCTGGAGCGGGTGCAGAGGAGGGCAACTAAGCTGGTGAAGGGCCTAGAGAATAAATCTTATGAGGAAAGACTGAAAGAGCTGGAGTGCTTTAGTTTGAGGAAGAGGAGGCTTAGAGGAAACCTCATTACTTTCTACAACTACCTGAAAAAATGTTGTGGAGAGGCTAGTGCTGGTCTCTTCTCACGAGTAATTAGTGATAGAACAAGAGGGAATGGGTTCGAGTTACATAAGAGTAGGTTTAGACTTGATGTGAGGAAAAAATTTTTCACAGAAAGGGTGGTCAGGCACTGGAATGGGCTTCTAAGGGAGGTGGCTGAGTTGCCATCCCTGGATGTGTTTAAAGATTGTTTGGACAAGGTGTTGAGTGATCTGGTTTAGGGGTAAACTTGTAAGGTAGGGTAGATGGTTGAACTCGATGATCCCAGGGGTCTTTTCCAACCAGAGTGAGTGATTCTGTGATTCTGAGTAGATGGTTTAGAAAATTAGTTTTTTATGAAAGGGAAGGACATATGTATTGATTTATTTTATATAATCTGTAGAAATGCACGTGAGTTGTACCTGCATTTATTTCAGAAGAATATTAATGCCTAGAACTGGAGCTGTGCATAGTGATTAAAGTAATCAACAGTCATGCTTACTGTTACGGACGCATCTCACAGCTGATATCACAGTGGAGCCCTTCATTCGATGAAAAAGTAGAAAACAAAGATTTTTCTCAGGGGCAGAATCACCTCGATATGCAGATGTTTTAAGTGGAATTAAGTGAAACTCGAAAATACTTAGAAAACTTCCACAGATTGAGAGATCTAAGTGCCAAGAAACAGGTTTGTTGTAGAGATTCTGACCAACCCCCAGTGCAGATAGGAAAAGGTATGGGCTGATTGTTCTGACTTAAACAAAACTCCTCCTCATGGAGGGAAAATGGAAAATAATTTTGACTTTGATCCAGTAGTGGGTCTTGTTCAACTTTGCTTTACTTATTTTAGCTAAAGAGGCTGACTACTCCAACCTACAGCAGCTATAGCAATAAAGCAGTACCTCTGATTTTTTTTTGGGGGGTGTGTGATTTTTTTTTTTGATTCCTTTATTTTTCTTTTGAATTGATTTTCTGAAGAAATAAAATTACACTTTCATGAATCTTAGTGCAAATTTATGAATATGCCATGGACGTCCCCACAGCTTTTTACATCCCCAGCACTCCAGAAAATAGCCTGAAGAATGCATGTGATTTAGCAGCCAATGTTGCCGTCAGAATAAAACAGGAGTGTAGTATTTCTGTCTCTCAGTAAAGCCATAGTGATAACGCTAGCTACATCCTTGAAATAAAACAATGCTTCTGTTCTAATTAGATTTTTTTTCTCCTGTTGACATACTGAAGGTTTAATTTCTGTGATTTTCTTCATAAGGCTTACACTTCTGTATCCCACATATTGTCAGATGGATGCCTAACATCCCAGCGGTACAGCTTGCCATAGCTGTTAATTTGAATTTCAGAGATAACAGTGGAGAAAACCTCTAATGTATAAATTATCTCTGCTCATCAAAATATCTTCTGTTTAGCTGGTTTGTGGTGGTTGAAATTACACATACTGCAAATCTTACAGAGGCGTCCCTGTTGGATTTAATCAGATACAGACTTATTTGCTGTTGTTTAAAATGCTTGGATTATTAGCTGCCTTTAGGTGTTTCTGAATTGTTACCTTTTTTTCCAACAGATTTGACAGAGCATCTGTTTAGTGATTTCTTTCAGTCTAACGATACTGTAATTGATCTGCAGAATGGAAAACTAATGATTCAAATGAGGAAATATTCGCATAAGCTGCACTTAATAGTTCCCAGACATTGTAATTGATTACAAAAGAAAGTGATGTACAGCTAGGTATTAATCATGCTGAATTTCAAATCCTCAAAGAATTACTCTGCTGAGAAGATCAAACGTGCTATTTTTTAAAAACTGCCTCACATGATGAAGTCTATGATATTTGCATGGTTCGTAGGGAGGAATTTCATAGTTCATCTTTAAATTTGAAAGTTGATATGATTGTTTACATGTTTAACACTAGAAGAATTAAAATGGACATTTCAGGAGTAGAATGTAGTGTGCTTTTCAGCCTACCCTTGGTTACCTGGGTGTCTCAGTGCAGTAGTTGCCAATGAAAAAAGTTGTGCTTTAAACACCCTTAACTATGTTTTCTGTCATTCTGTGTTAGTCTCACAGATTGAGAATATAGAAAAATTTATATACAAGTGACCTCCTTGGTATTGACTTCTTCCCCCAGTTTGGTGTCATCCACGAACTTGATGAGACTGAATTTTGTCCCAGCCTCCAGGATAATCACAGAACTTTTGAGGCTGGAAAGATCTCTAAGATCATCCAGCCCAGCCCAGGACCAAACATCACCACATCAGCCAGATCAGAGCACTAAGGTTTACAACCAGTCTATCTTTAAAAACCTCCAGGGATGGGGACTCCACCAGTGCCCTGGACAGTCCATTCCAGTGTCTCTCTGATCACTCTTCCATGAGGAAGGGCTTCCTAATATCCAACCCAACCCTCCCCTGGCACAGCTTCAGGCCCTGCCCTCTCATCCTGTCTCTAGTTACATGGGAGAAGAGCCTGACCCCCACCTGACTACAACCTCCCTTCAGGGGAGTTGGAGAGAGTGATAAGGTCCCCCCTGAGTTTCATCTTCTCCAGGCTAAACACCCCCAGCTCCCTCAGCCTCTGCTCTTTACTTTCCCTCCAGTCCCTTCCCCAGTCTCATTGCTCTTCTGGACCTGCTCCAGCCCCTCCATCTCTTTCTTACAGTGAGTGGCCCAGAAGTGCCCCCAGTACTCGAGGGGAGGCCTCCCCAGTGCCCAGTACAGAGGGGAGACATAAATCATTAAATAATGAACAAAGTGACACTGTGCTAGCTCTAGTACTGGAATGTCTTTTGTAGTTGGGTGGCAATTGAGCTTTGTGTCACAAACCGTAAAAATCCTGCCAGTTTTCTGCCCAATTCATGGCCTGTGTAACCAAAAACTTATCTCACCATTTTGACTATAAAAAGAGACATGAAACATCTTCCTAGGTCTGATCAGATACAAGCATCATGTTGATTTGCTTGCTTCCAAGAGTTTTTCTCATAGGTTTTCCCAGGTACTGCTGTTAGATTGAACTCTACAGATACAATAAACACAGGAATGTGAAACGCCCAATTTCTGCCTCTGTGCACTCCTCCTTTCATCCAATAGTTCAGTGGTTAGAAAGCATCTGGTGAAACAGATGATCTTCTGCCTAGAGAAATTATCTTGTTGCCAGAGGCACATTCTACATTATAAACTAATATCCCAAAGCAGTGGGAGATTGAGGAGAGTCCTTATTTATATTCTTTCTGAAGAAAGGCTAATTCAATGTTCATTTAACTATTAAAAGAAGTCACTATAGAGCATCAAAATTAGGTACCTCACCACGAAATAGGTGGGTTTCAGTCACTATCTCAGTTCATATATAGCATCACACATTTAAATATTAATTTAAGGAAGGATCAGAGTATCAATATTCCCTTGCAGGTGAATTTCTTGTCATTGTGTTACAGAGTCTTGCACGTGTTTCTTCACTCATCTTCCTACTAAGTGTGCATTGAGAAGTGGAGGAGGAGAGTTCAAGGAAAGCCCTGTGCTGCCAGAAAGCCAAGACTTCATAGCATTGTGGGGAAACTTCCATTTCTCCACTGTTTTTGAAAGACAAGCTTTCTTTTCTGAGGAGGAGCACAGCTAAGAACGTATGTGGAGCCACCTCTTGATGGTACATATCAGACTCTACCAGACCTCGCTGATTTGTGGTCAAGTAAGCAGAACTGATCCCCAATCTCCCCGATGGTGCTGTTGCACGTGACTTGCAGTAACATGAACAAACATTCTTTAAGGCCATTAGCACAAAGGCACAGCTAGATTTTTTTGCGCAGATTTTGGAAGCAAAGAAAATCCAGTTTGGTGGCAGGACATAGGGGAAGTAAACCTGGAAAAGCAGGTTTTCTGCCTTTGTGACCTTACTGGTGTTCTGTGCCCAGTTATCTCACAGTACACGACATTGATTTGGCCATAAGATACTGCTTGTTGCAGCAAGCTTAGTGGATGACAAGATGTATTTTTCCTCTTTTTAAAGAAATTTCTTCTAGTGCAGTTATGATCCTTCTCAGGAGTTTTAACCGGTTACCTTCACATCAAAGATCCACCCTTTGTCAATGGTGAAAAGAATTTATAGCACTGATAACCAAAGACTGTGTCAGCACGCTCTTGTTTTACGTATTTGGTTATGTAAGAAAATAATGGGGAAGAGATGCATTTTATCTATCCCACTTACAATATTTTCCTAAACATTTTGTTTTGAACTTCATTAACATTTGTGTTTGTTTTTTTATCAGAGAAACTGTTAAACAGACTGTATTCATAATCTGAAGGGAAGTGGATGAAAGAAAAATGTAAGTATCCATACCTTTCAGTGTGGTATCATGTTTTCTTCTATAAAAAGGTTTACGGATTCCTATCAACTCTTGACTAGAACATACAATGTCTTGTGTAAAAGTAATCTCTGCTAGCTTTTGATGTTCACTTTTAAACTCTGTGTTATGTGAGATTGGCCCCTAGACCCATTTCAGAGTGCCCTTATTGTCTGTGAAATATTAAGTCTGTAATTTTGCTAAAGCATAACGGATTTTAAATTTTAGGTAAAAAGAACTTGAGATTAAAGAACTACTGAACTAACGCATCAAAATGTTTTGGTAGTCATTCTGTTGCAGCTTCTGAAACAAAATTCTTAAAAATACGTTCTGATTTCTCTTACAATCTCTTCATAGACAAAATATTCTAAAAATATAAGTTAGAAATATTAGAATGAAAAATAACTACCACAACAAGATGAAAAGATGAAAAAAGTTCATAAATACAGGCACTGATATAAAATATCTTTGGGCATAAAAAGTGAGAAGTAAGTTCTGTTGCAATGCAAACAATAAATTAATAATGGAAATGCAAATGATAACTGCTAGAGAAGGGGGAGAAAGTCAACAACAGTCAGTAATTATTAATTCAAATCCCTCAAATTGAGTGCCAAATCTGACTTCTAATACTGTTTTCAAAGACACTGAGAAGAAACTCCATTTAAATTGTAGGTGTTCAGTAAGATGTAAGGTCAAGTTGATTTTTCTGGATACAGACAGATTTAAATATTTAATGTAAACACACAGCTTCCAAAACTTTGATCTAAATAAAACAAGCCTCTGCCATGCCTTCTAATTAAGTTAGGAAATTTTAAAAGAGTACTTGAAAAGTTCAGGGGACTTTCAAGACATAGAATCTCTGAGAAAATATCAGGAAGCCCTTCTTCATGGAAAGAGTGATCAGACACTGGAACGGACTGCCCAAGGCAGCTGTGGAGTCCCCATCACTAGAGGTGTTTAAGGACAGACTGCTATGTCATGCTGCCACTTAGTGCCATGGTCTGGCTGATGGTGGTAACGTTAGGTCACCAGTGTCCGATCCAGGCCAGGATACCATAGTGTTATTAGACATATTGGTAAATGCTATGGAAGGGTTTTGTCAGACCACTCTGTAACCCCATGACTAATTTGAAATCTCTGATAACTATTAGATCATTTATCACATCCACTATGAAAAGGCATGCCAGTGTCTCTTGCCATGGTGGTGGCTAAAGGACCTGAAATGGAAAGATCAGCAGAGAACAGCAGACCTCATGGCGGATTTTTGTTTGGTTTTGGGTTTTGCATCTTCTTTCCTCAAAGAGGGAATCAGATGGTCTGAATAGGTCTACAAATGGTACTAGATTATCATTACTCTGCACCCAAATGTAGTTTGAGCTGTTTGTTGAATAGAGCAATCCGCTTTGTGTATCTGTCACTGAGCTACTTTCTGATAACCTGTGCAGTCTTTCAATGTTTGGTTTTCTTTGTTCTCTGTGAAATACAGATGTTGATTTACTGGTGTCAGGATCAGACAGTAAAGTACTGGAGCAAATCTAGGTTTTATTGCCTTGGGCTGAGCTACCTAATCTTGATTTGGATAAAGAAGCTCAATAACTCCCTAATATAAAGCAAAAGCGGTGGCATCAGAATCCAGTTGCATTTGTTATAAACTGTTCAGACTTGCCCAGTACATGAAGTGTTCCTCCCATCTGTAAGAAAATAGCACTAACACTTCCTGTTTTCTCTTCTAAACTGTAAACTGTGCTAAGCTCCTTCTGTCAAGACTGGGTAAGACGACTCAAGTGAGGCAAACAGAATTATTTTGGTATAATAACTCTTCTTACCCTCTAGCAAATCTTATCACTCTCTCCCAGTCACCAGTGTCAGTTAGTGTTAGCAACAAGGGAGGCATTTCCACATCATATGCAGACCTCTTCAGCAGGCTTTTACAGCTTAGATCTGTGTTGCTTGCGTAGTTCTCCAAATCGATAGCCAGAAGAGACGAGAGATTTCAATATTAAGTCAGCTGTGTCACCACAATCCATCTCAGCAGGAGACCTGATTGCCCAACAGGTTTGACTTTCTACGGTTTCTAGCCACTTCCTCACACGGGCAAATTTTAAAGGGAGGTGGTTTATTTGCAAACTTCTGCCACAACAGACTTTTCTCATGACTCTGTTTCCTGATTGCTTCTTCCAGGACAGACTCACATTTAACAGGCCAATATTTCTTCAGAAGTTTCTATCCCCTAATAATAAGGGAAAGAGAGTTTAGATGTAGAGTTAATGTTGCTCCTTTCTCACATTTTCTTTGGCATTTCCAGCTTCAAGATAGATTGCTTTTAGGCATTAATTTTACTTGATCTGTCTTTGAGACTCTTTCTGTCCCTAAGTGTATGAAACATACCGCTTATTAAAATGACAAAATCACAGAACATTAGGGATTGGAAGAGACCTCGAAAAATCATCCAGTCCAATCCTCCTGCAGGATCCTGCAGGATCCCCTAGATCAACTTGCAAAAGAACGTGTCCAGAAGGGTTAAATATATTATGAAAAACTGTGTGGATTCTGATCAGCAGTTTGTGTCTTTTCCATCTGTACTTGTGTGCGCATGTCTATGTCTAGGGACTGGTGTTCCCCAGAGCAATGTAAGGATTGTTATGGCATAGAATTTAATCAGATTTCTTGGCCTTGTTAACCTATCCTGGCTATGAAAACCAACCATCATTCCTTGGTAAGTCCAAGAACTCACTGATGTGACTCATTTTTAAAAGGGACCAACCAGACACCATGGCTCCATTATCTCTTCTGATGGGTGTGAGTGGACTATCTCCATGGCAGTAACTCCTTTTCCTTCACAAGAAGGAAACAAAGGTAGACTAATTCAACACTATGTTACACAGAACCACAGAATTATTGAGGCTGGAAAAGATCTCTAAGATCATCAAGCCCAGCCCAAGACCTAACATCACCACAATCACCTAGACCAGGGCACTAAGCACCACATCCAGTCTGTCCTTCAACACCTCCAGGGATGGGGACTCCACCACCGCCCTGGGCAGTGTCTGATCACCCTTCTGTGAAGAAGGGCTTCCCAACATCCAACCTAATCCTCCCCTAGCACAGCTTCAGGCCCTGCCCTTTCATTCTATGACTAATTAGTCGTTAAAGTCCATACCTTTACCAGTTAATGACTTCCAACTTTCTTAAAATGCTATTTTCAATTATTTCTGCAAGATTTTGACTGTTGTTACTTGACAGCAAAATTTCAACTCTGGATATCTATATATTGGATGGTAATTTCATACTGATTCAGTTGCCTTCATCGAAGATGGATAGAGGTTCTTTAGTATAAATCAAGACAGAGTTTAACTGGCATTAAATAAATTCCTAATGAAGGTATTGCATATTTCAATTTAAATTATACTTTCTGATTAAGAATACCCTAAAATTTATTTTAGTTCGTATTTACTGTTCTAGCATCAGAAATCACTCATCCTGTGCAAATTACAGAATCACAGAGCATTAGGAATTGGAAGGGACCTCAAAGATCATCCAGTCCAATGCCCCTGCCACAGCAGGATCCCCTAGATCAAGTTGCACAGGAACATGTCAAGGTGGGTTTTAATTGTCTTCAGAGAAGGAGACTCAACAGCCTCCCTGGGCAGCCCTGTCCAGAGCTCTGTCACTCTCATCATGAAGAAGTTCCTTCTCATATTGATGTGGAACCTTGTACATTCCAGCTTACATCCATTGCCCCTTGTCCTGTCATTGGTTGCCACTGAGCAGAACCTGGCTCCATCCTCTTGACACTTGCCCTTTCCATATTTATAAACATTAATTTTGAGAGATTGGTCACCCTTCAGTCTGCTTTTTTCCAAGCTGAAGAGACCCAGCTCCCTCAGCCTTTCCTCATCAGTGGCTCTGTGCTGGACTCTCTCCAGCAGTTCTGTGTCCTTCTTGAACTGAGGGGCCCAGAACTGCACACAATTGTTTAAATGTTGATCTCAAAGACCAAAAAAAAGAAAAAAAAAAAAGAGGGCATTGGAATACTGAATAATTATTTTCTTGTTTTTAATTGACAATAAGAGAATTCCTATTTTTGCTGGGCTGTCTCAAAGTTGCTTTTAATATTTAATGACGGCTATTCCAGTAGATGGCAGCATTTTACAGTGATTGGATAAATTGATGCTAACAAAGACTGCTGCACCTGACAGGTTGTTAACACCTTTCCTTTGCAAGGGTTGGTTACAAGGGGTGTTGTTTGACTTTGCTACGTCAAATTCAGAATGGCTGAAACTTGCCATGCATGTTCTCTTTTTGTCCTGTATTTATAGGAAATGTCTATCTATATTTTCAGTTAAAAAGTCTAAAAGTACTGCCTAAAACCAGGAAATACAGAAGTAAATGCTAAATTGTCCAGTTGATTCACTTGATGCTATCTGAGGTCGAGGTCATTTGAAGTTTCAATCCAATAAGCTGATTAGGGGCAATATACTAGGAAGCCTTTTCCCATATTTTATTTCAGAGCAATAGTACAGGAGGAAACCTGTTTTTCTAGATGTTTCCTCAAAATTTACATCCTTGCATTTATTATAAATATTTAGGTTATCACAGAACCACAGAATTATCGAGGTTGGAAAAGATCTTTAAGGTCATTCAGCCCAGCCCATGACCTAACATCACCACTATCACCTAGACCATGGCATTAAGTGCCACATTCAGTCTGTTCTTGAACACCTCCAGGGATGGGGACTCCACCACCTCCCTGGGCAGTCCATTCCAATGTCTGATCACCCCTTCCATGAGGAAGGGCTTCCTGACATCCAAACTGTCCCTCCCCTGGCACAGCTTTTGATATCTAATATCAAAAGACAGAGCTGTGTTAGACTGTCCTTAAATTCTCTTTTGACTTATGTGAAGAGTTTTATTGATGAATTAAAACATATTATGTAAGAGATCTAGGAGCAAAAGTGTGTAATCAAGGGTCTGATACTTATCTTTGTCAAAGTATAAACTGATACCACCTATTGACATGGAGAACAGGACTGTCAGATTTAAAATGAGACAAAAAATACCCAACTAGTTCTGTTAGGTCTCATCCATAGAGTAATCCTTACTGCTTCTTTATGGCATCAGTCACTTTTCTACTCTGTTTCCTGAACCGTGGATCAATATTCTGTGCTGTTCCTTCTTAAAACAGGAACTCCAGTTGATTTTACTTTATAAGAAACCAGGGGATGTGAGGATTTGACTCTGGGTTTTTTTTTGCTTGGGTTCTGGTTTTCATACAAGTGGCTTTTAATAAAACAGTGAGTGGAAAATCAATTCTCACCTGAAAATTCAAAAGAACAGGAAATAACATGACAATACACAATTCTAACACACTTTTCAAGGTAATGTGCAGTAGGCATTTATCAAATTTAAACACTGATGAACAATCTGTGGTAAATCTTCATGGCTTCAATGCCTTTGAAATAAATATGCACATCTTGGAGAAGACTTTAGCTTTCTATTTTTCTTTGAGGTGTAGTAAACCCCTTCTACTCTGCCTGCTGAGACCACATCTGGAATATTGTGTCCAGTTCTGCGCCACTCAATTCCAGAGGACACAGAACTGCTGGAGAGTCCAGTGCAGAGCCACAAAGATGAAGGGAGTGGAGCATCTCCCTGATGAGGAAAAGCTGAGGGAGGAGCCAGGCTCTGCTCAGTGGCATCCAATGACAGGACAAGGGGCAATGGGTTTGAGCTGGAACATAGGAGGTTCCACATCAATATGTGAAGAAACTTTTTCCCAGTGAGGGTGGTAGAGCTCTGGAAGGGGCTGCCCAGGGACGTTGTGGATTCTCCTTCTCTGGTGATGTTTAGAACCCTTCTGGACATGTTCCTGTGCAACTTGATCTAGGGGATCCTGCTGTGGCCAGGGGATTGGACTAGATGATCTTTTGAGGTCCCTTCCAAACCCTAATGCTTTGCAATTCTGTAAATTGATTGTATCCCATTAGACACCATCATAAAACCATTCAGTAAAATGGCAATTCTAGATGTTTAAAATTATTAATTTTCTCAGCAATGGCTCACTCAGTTATTTAAATTCCAGTTTAATTGCTTTTTGAGGAAAATACCCCACTTGTAAAAGTCACTGAAGCTGCATCACCCTCAGTAGTAGTGTCTGGATTTGACACTACCTGGGGAATCCAGCTGTCTATTGGTATTAACATCTACACACATTGTGTCTGGGTTGACCCTAGGTATCAGACAACATAAAACTGTGGGAAAATGCAGTCTACTGAAAATGACCCATTTCTTTTATTATTGCCCTAAGTATTTAATTGTCTAACTGAAGTAGAAATTTGTACTCAATGCAGAAACACGGGACATGAACCCTGAGAGTACTTATGAAACTTTTCCCTTTTCATTGACGGGCAACAATATTTTATTATCAGAGAGTTGTTTCCTGTTATTTTCTTTCTAATAACTTCTGGGGAAGCTATTCACATTACGTAAAAATCTCTGTATTGTTGCTAATTACAGTCTGTAGTTTCACCTATGTTTAGCTTCTTTTACTCTATAGAGCTTATTTTTATAGTTGAAATTCTAGGGTAATATAATTTCCTGACTTTTCTTATTCATTGATCTGAACACTAGGTTTTGAAGAAAGAAAAAAGACAACTCAGTAGGAATTGGAGTCTTTATAAATGTTTTCTCTAGAAAGTATTTTCTTTACAAACATATGCACTGGGTACCTTGACTAACAAAGTAGGAATTCATAGTTTCACAACCATGGTAAGGATTAGGCCTGTTAGGATAGTGTATATGAGTGTTTTCATTCAGGAAATAAGAACAGGAAAACAGACCGATTAGCTGTCTTCAGAGTCCACTGATTTTTCTATGACCTTCCCAAATTTTCTACATGTGAAAGCAGTAATCTATTAGAGTTAGGATTCATCTTTAATATTTCTGACATATGCACATACTGATATCCTATTTTACTCTCTGGTTGTCTTCAACCGGGAAATAGTTCCACATCAATACGAGAAGGAACTTCTTCCCAGTGAGGGTGACAGAGCACTGGAACGGGCTGCCCAGGGGGGTTGTGGAGTCTCATATTCTGGAGACAATTAAAACCTGTTCCTGTGTGACTGGATCTAGGTGATCCTGCTCTGTCAGGGAGAATTGGACTAGATGATCTTTCAAGGTCCCTTCCAATCCCTAATGTTCTGTGATTCTGTGATAGTCCCCCCTTTCTGAACAATTTTCATATGTTAATGATAGAACACATGGTTGTATGGAACTGTGTCAGGCTAGTGTTTATTGTTGCATTTCCTATCCCATTTTCTCTCTTATTTCACCTGGAGTGATTTAGCAGCAACACCAATAGATGAGTGGGGAGGTTGCTGTGGGTAAGGTTTTAAAGGAACACAGATGCTATGCGTGAGGCCAGAGCATGGAGTGGGTTCTGGGAGAATGAAGAGGTAGAGACTTGGAGGCCAGGATCCATCAGATGTTATGTTTTGAGCTTCTGTGCATTTTCATGGCAGCCTTGGCTGCCTGAGTACCCTGATTCTGTTTTGGCTTCAGTTTTCCCTCTGGGCTGTGCTCTGGGGCTGCACCTCTTCATGCCTGTTGTGTTGTTCCCCCCCCACCCCCCGCCCCAGTAGTTCAACGCCACCACTGGCTTGTAGCGGGCACCATCCCCTTGCAGCTCTTCAGACTGCAGCTCCTATTGTATTCTTTTTGTATATTATTTCTTCTCCTCTTGTATCCTCTTTCCTCTCATTATCCCTCTTACTTTTCCCAATTAGAGTTGTAGCATTTTATTCCAGTCACCTGATCTCTCTTATTCTAAATTACTTCTATTAAAAAGGATCTGCTCTGTGAGGGTTCCACCTTTAACCTTAAAACCAGGACAATAATGTATGTGTTTGTATATAACCTATGTGTTTGTGCGTACCATACATGTTTGTAGATGACATACATGTTTGTATTGCTTTAATTGCATACTTTTCTTAAGGTTCTTGACAGAAAAGTGATTATAATACATCACTGTAAGCCCTAGTCACCAGTTCGGCAAGTTATTTCATCTTGTTTTGAGCTACTCTCTACTTCCTAACGCTGTAGTAAACATGAGGATGCCATTAACAGTGTTCTTAGGATGCTCTAAACACAAATGGAGATGTTATGCCTTAAATGCAAGCGATATAAATTCATGTCAGCAAAAGCAGTCACGTATTTTTCTGTATCCACCAGAGAGAAAAACAATTGGCTTTACTATGAAGTATTTTATTCAGATGGGCAAAAATTGATAAAGGCAAATGTCACAACAATAACCTTCATTTGATCGCACCTCTCTTTAGTTGTGTCTGTGTGTGTTTATGTACGAAGTGCTGGCACCTTCAAAGAATAAGTAATCTAAAATATTTAGTAATTTGATGGAACATAAAATTCACACCAGTGTGAACTATGATTAAGGAAGTGGTAATAACTACCACTTAGAGTAAGTGGTTGTTGTTTACACTTGGTAAAAAATATTCCAAATTGTACCACTATGACTTTTAGAAAACAAAACCAGTGAGTCCAAAATTTGTCCCTCAGGATTTGACTGGCAGATGTCAGCACATGTCATCTCCAGCTTTCCAATACTGATGCAAAGTGAACAACCTGTTAAATGCACCTCAGACCAGCATATTAAGTGCAGCTGTTGCAATCTCTCTGCTATTGTTGGTTTTTTACCTGAAGAAATGGTAAAAGTAATGTTCCTTTTCACTTTAAAACCTGAACCAAAACACCTCTTAGCTAATTTCTGGCTGCACTGCCAGCAGAGAGTGGCTTGGCATATCAAGTAAGGGGTGTGTGTCTATTCTGAGGCTGTGCAGGTCAACATAACTGTAATTAATGTTGCTTTGTCATCTCCTCAGTGCCACCATCCATTTATCAATCTTTCTCCATCTGTTCTTCCTGTCATATTCCTCAACTGTTGGCCATTTGTTATGGACTGGTTTTGTTCTACTAAGTGAAACACACCTAACATGATAACGCATCTGGATGTAGTTGCAGTAAAATAGGCGCAAAAATAATAACAGATAGCTCTGGTCTTTATCACCTTGGAAGGCTCCATTGATTTTGTATGTAATGTAATTAAGCATTTGTTAGATCCCAAGGCCCCCAAGGAAAACTTGTGGTATATGTTTAAATTACTATGTTGGTTTTGTCCACATAATTTTAAATTCCTCATTCTTTTGCAGTCAAGTACTAAATATTAATGGGGTGAAAATATTTGTGGGGGGTGTTTTGGATTGGTTTTGGTTTCTTCTTGCAAGGGAACAATGCTAAGGATATTTATGAAGACTACTTGTAGTGAACAAATAATTAGTTTCTTTTCATCTATTTCTCCTCCTGATTGCTTAATGAAACACAAAATCATTTATTTGTCCTAAATATGTTTCCAGCGATGATCTTAATGTTCAGTAGGATTGCTAAGGAGATCTGGATAAGCACTGTGTAAGAGGTTTTCCTTAAAATCATCCATAGGCCAGCGCATCTCTGGTGGAAAAAAGTCACTCTTTTATGCTTGGGCATTTGAACTATTAGGCTGCAAGCTTGTTGTTTTGGGTTGCTTTTTAATGTTGGCATGTGGTCTTTGAAATTGGTAGAATGAGATCTAATGCCAAACGTGTATAAATAAAATACCTTTTCTTATTAAGGTAAAAAAATCGTTATATAACTGATGTAGTGCTATGATGTGTTCTCATTAATACCAACCTTTAAGATCAAGGTTAGCCTGTAGGGTGTCTAGTGGGTTTTTGGTAGTAGAGGGAGAGGGCTATTGGCATGGGTCCTGTAATAAGCTTTGCAAAAGCTCCTCCAGCTCCAAGTGAGACCCAGGGGTGCCCAGGGCTGAAGCAATCACAGTTCTGCAAGAAACATGTTTAATAGGGGAAAACCTCTGGCGCAAGTTCCTTTAGTTTGGAAACTCTTTTAGTTTTGGAGAGGACAGGAACAGGAGAAAGACACATAGATCAGTGAGGAAGGAGGATGGGGAGGCATGCCACAGCATTCTGTGCTGAGACGGGAGACTGAGCCCTTGCAGCCCTCAGACATCAAAAGTGGAGAAGTGTGTCATCTGTGAAGGACTTGATGCTGGAGCCAGGAACTAATCCTGGAAAAGGCTTTGAATCTGATAGAAGTCTGCACTGGAGCAATGTGTCACTAGGAGGTTCCAACCAATTTCATGGAAGACTGGTGAGGCCTTTTCTCTCTGAGGAGGTTGGAGCAGCAGAAACAACATGGAATGAACTGGGATTGACTGCAATCCCCATTTCTGTGGGTTTTTTAAGTGTCAGACGCAGAAGTGTTGTCTGTGTCTGGTGTATCTCATGAAGCTGATAGAAATAGTGACTAATGAAACTTTGAATAGATAAAATTTTTAAGGGGTATTGGATGAAAAAACATGGATGAACTCGTGAGACTTGGAAGTAAAATGTTAATCTGGTTAACACAACCTGTTAAAATATTTAATGGAAGAGTGTGTTGTCTGATAGTGTAGTAACTTCTTCATGTGACAGAGCACTGGAACAGGCTGCCCATGGAGGTTGTGGAGTCTCCTTCTCTAGAGGCATTTAAAACCTACCTAGACATGTTCCTGTGTGACTTGATCTAGGGGATCCTGCTGTGGCAGGGGGATTGGACTGGATGATCTTTCGAGGTCCCTTCC
>JAOXOE010028978.1:0-15192 GCA_028565055.1 Phoeniculus purpureus
GGCTCTGCTCAGGGGCACCCAGTGACAGGACAAGGGGCAGTGGGTGTGAGCTGGAACACAGGAGGTTCCACATCAATATCAGAAGGAACTTCTTCCCCGTGAGGGTTTCAGAGCACTGGAAGGGGCTGCCCAGGGGGGTTGTGCAGTCTCCTTCTCTGGAGATGTTTAAACCCACCCGGCCATGTTCCTGTGCAACTTGGTCTAGAGGATCCTGCTCTGACAGGGGGATAGGACTGGATGATCTTTTGAGGTCCCTTCCACTCCCTAACGTTCTGTGATTCTGTGAAATTAATACCCATTTTTAGGCACAGAACTCGTCAAAACCCACCTGGCCATGTTCCTGTGCGACTGGATCTAGGGGGTCCTGCGCTGGCAGGGGGATGGGACTGGCTGATCTCTCGAGGTCCCTCCCAATCCCTAATGTTCTGTGGTTCTGTGCGATAGGAGTCAACTTTCACAGGTTGCTGTGGTCTCTTCTTTAGGGAGACAGAAAAAGTTGGCTTCTAAGTCCAGTGCCTGGGTGAGGGCCCTGAAAAGACAGCACAGAACGCTATGACAGCTGTACGTAGCGGTAACGCCATCGTCATGCAGCCCCTCTAGTTAGGCTCTTTTAACTGTGCATTTACGCTCCTATTTCCGCTGTCCATGGGGCACAATCAGGCCGCGTTGCTATTCTGTTAATTTCTCATTTGCCCCTCAGTATTGTTTTGCTTGAATACAGAGGTACCTCGTGGCGTTCTCCTGGTTCTTTTCACTCTTTCCAAAGCTGATATACCTGCACCCTCGCCTGTTAGAGCCCTGATGAGGCAGGATGTGTCTGAGAATGAGTGAGACATCCGAAGAGCACTGTATGCTGAAGCGCGTGCTCGTCTCCCGCAGAGCCCCACTAATCATATTTGCCAAAAGCTTTCACACTCTTGTCCAAACAGTGAGCGTGGTCTCAGGGCTTGGTCTCACCAGGCAAAATTATAATGCGGAGAAAGAAAAGAGTAGCAGTCTGAGACGGAATCTAAGGACAGTAGGGAGTAGGAGGAAAGTCAGGTAATGAGGTCTTGGCAAACTACTGCAAATATCCCTTGGAAAAAAAAAACCCCACGCTGCAAGGGGCTGACTAATTCTTTTCTCTGAATCTTTGTGGTCCCGGAGAGAAGTCAGTCTTACCATGGGTCTCATTATCTAGTCATAGCCCAGGCTATCCTAAGACAAAGGGATCTGACTCTGGCAGCAGATGGGAGTCAAACAGAAGCAGAGTTCAGCTGGTGATACAGTCAGTCCTTTCTTCTTCCACGTAACACTGCAGTATAAACAGAACCCTGACCTGACTCCTTTTATCCTGAAAGAACTTCTCCTTCTAATTAGTGGTCAGGGAAAAAGCCCAGTTTTATTTCAGAGGTGAAGTGGAGGAATCTCAGAGCAAGATTTACATCTGAGTGTGCTCAGGCTGTGGAAGTCCTGGAGGAAGCCCAGGTTTACAGTGCTCGTGTTCAAAGCGCGTTACAACAAAGGTCTGGGGATGTCTCATCAGGGACATCCCTGTAGGTCTGGGGATGCTAAGAACAGGAAGGACTGTGGCAGGGGAGTCGGAGTCATAGACTCATTAGGGATTGGAAGGCACCTCGAAAGATCATCCAGTCCAATCCCCCCATCACAGCAGGATCTCCTAAATCCAGTCGCACCAGAACATGGCCAGGCAGGTTTATAGGTTTGTAATTCCTCATGATGCCTATAGCAAAGGAAGGAAGAGTGTCTAGTCTCTTGAGAAGCTGGCTCATGTGAGCACTGAGGGTTTTGATGACTGTTCCTTCCATCGCATACATTCTGATACCCATTGAGGAAAGCTCTGTCTTCAGAGGCAATAGGTCTGGCAGTGTTTCTTTTCTTGCTGGTTCTGGACAGCCTGCAAAAGGATCTGGAGGTGGACGAACCGTGGACGAAGCTGTATACTTTCCCTCCTCCCAAGCGCTCTCGTGAAGATTTTGAAGAAGAAGAAAAGGTGCTGAAACAAGACAATCAGTATGCACAAGGAAGGGTTGATGCAGGCAGCTGATGAGATGCAGAAACACAGTTACCATTGGAAACAATCATCCTGATTCTGACTTTTTCATACCTGCTCTTCAATGAGCAACGCCGAGACCCTCTGTGACCCTATCAACCTCGATACAAACTCTACTGGATTTGTAAAGCAGATACACAGTAGATGCATTTTCTTACAGCCTATTAACGTTTCCTGATGATATCTTCACATGACAAAAATTCTAATAAGGTTTTCTCTTTTGGATTCACCTCGACTTATCCTTTCAATCACTGTCAATAATAAATACCTAGAGTCATAATTAGATGTTATCGACAGCAACGTTTTACGTCTAAATTTAACCTGTTGCAACACTTTATCAGCCTTAATGGAAAGACACTGAATTTGAAAGGTTGCTAGGAATAGCAGTATCAGATGGTCCAGTGAGAGACAACATTTAACACTATAAAATTCACTGATCTTTAGAACTTCTCATGAGCAATCAAGCTGGGGAAGGGCCTGGAAAATTAATCTCATGAGGAGAGATTGAGAGAGATGAGGCTGTTTAGTTTGAGGAAGAGGAGGCTGAGGGGAGACCTCATTGCTCTCTGTAACTATCTGCAAGGACACTGTAGAGATGTTGGTGCTGGGCTCTTCTCACAGGTCATTAGCGACGGAACCAGAGGGAAGGGCTTCAAGTTTCAATAGGAGAGGGTTAGATTAGACATCAGGAAGAAATTGCTGATGGAGAGAGTGGTCAGGCACTGGACTGGGCTGCCCAGGGTGGGGGTTGAGTCCCCATCCCTGGATGAGTTTAACAGTCACTTAGATGTGGTGCTGGGGGATCTGGTTTAGGGGTGACCTTGTAGGGTGGGGTTGATGGTTGGATCAGTGATCCTGGGGGTCTCTTCAACCTGAATGATTCTATGATTCCCATTTTGGGGAAGAAAAGGGGGTCAATCTGTCCCCACGACAGTCAGGTTGAATGGGCTTTTGAACAATTCATTCCAGTGAAAGATGTCACGGGAGCTGAACCAGACGTTCTTTAAAGGCTCCTCTAACCCAAGCCATTCTATGTTTCTGTGATTCCTATTCTATGAAAGAGTACTCTCTTTTAAATACTAGGATATCTAGGACACCATAAAGGACCCCGAGTTTAAGAGAGATGCCAATTAGTGTGGTGTTGAAACACGGAGTAGCAATTGTACGGTGAAATGTCTCAGTAAAATGTATTACAAATGCAGCACGAGATGGCTCCTGCCAGAAAAAGCAAAACCAGCCAAATCCGGAGACATTTAGCCATAGATGTTGCTCCTGCTCATTGACACAATCTTCCTGATAAGTTCTTTCTCTGTCTCTGAAGTTTCCTTACGTGAATTTCACCTAACAGGTTCGTAATGATGAGAATTATCCTCTCTGGTGTGGCTCTGCATTACGTGTTTTAGGTTCTAGAAGTCACGCACACGTCTGTCTTCACTTGAGGGTTGCCATCAGTGTGTAGCTGTCACGGAGCTGGTCATCAGGAGTCACCTACAGCCATTAAGCAGTTGCAGTTCTAGGTCTGCTGTCAACAAAGATCGTTAACTGAACAATCTCTTTAATCTCATAAACATTTGCTCTTCTTGCTTGCGAACGTTGACTTGCTAGAGACTGTCAGATTGCTCTAATTTCTCCTGGGTTATTCAAGTCCTGTCCTATTATCTCGGACTCTGAAAGGCTGCGCAGATAAACGACAAAAGTAGGAGGCCGTAAACCGGAACCTTCTAATTCCCCTTGACAGATAAAAGCCCTAATTGTTGGTCTAGTCTGCACTGCATATGCTCTTGATCTCTGACACGTTCAGTGGTTTGTGCTCTTTTCCAGCCTGGAGTGGCTTCAAAAGAAAGAATCACAGAACCATTCAGGTTGGAAAAGACCCCTGGGATCAGCCAGTCCAACCCTCAACCCTACTCTACAAGGTCACCCCTAACCAGATCCCCCAACACCACATCTAAGTGACTTTCAAACTCACCCAGGGATGGGACTCAACAACCAACACAGAATTAAGAGCATCCTTTTACTCTCAATGAGCTACAGCTTGTGATCTTTGGTGCTGCTACGGGTGAAGGGACGGCTAAGATCTGGGCAAAGGGGGGAAGTATTCACATTTTCCCTGTATCAGATCCAGTGCTTTAGAACCACAGAATCATTATGGTTGGAAAGGACCTCCAGGATCATCACTTCCAGGGCCTGACAATACACATCATGGGTTGTGGAGTCTCCTCTGGAGATGTTTCAAACCTGCCTGGCCATGTTCCTGTGCGGCTTGATCTAGGGCATCCTGCTGTGGCAGTGGGGATGGGACTGGATGGTCTTTGGAGGTCCCTTCCAATCCCCCATGTTCTGTGATTCTGTGACATCAGTGAAGCAAATTCCTCTATCCACACCATTTTCCTTCTAAAATAATCAACCACGACGACTGAGCAGAGGAGAGCTGTGGAGTGTTCTCATTAGAATTCACGTGATTATGTTTCAATAAGTCTAGCTCTGGCTGACATTTTAAAGACGACTATAACGAGGCTTTGAAGCCCCAAAAGGCTTTTCTCTTTTAAGACACCCAACTTTTTAAGGTTAAAGTTCTACACAGAGAATGCGGTGCATCTGATGGAAAGAGATAATTCAGAGCAAGTTCTTAAAAAAAATGAGGCAGTGAATGAATTTAAGTCATGAATGATGACTAAAATTGTGTTAAGAAGATGGTCATGTTCCCTTCTGACCCTAAAACGAAGATTAAAATAACATGCGATTTACCAGCATAACTGACCAGCTAGAGACGCAGAGAGCTGTAAACACCGATGCTTATCTTGGCTCCTGTTTTTAATGGAGTCCAAGTTTGCAGCTCAGAGCACAAAAATCACCTGGTTTTTAGAGTCTCTACAATAAAATGTTATTTCTCAACCAAAACTACACGACCTGTAAGACTGAGCACATTTATAATCACATTAAATTTGATTAGCCAACCTATTTCTGCTCCAGTTTCTAAACCTTTGCTTCATTCTCCGTGTATTTCCCCCAGATTGTCAAGTTTTATTTGGCTAAATCGTACCTTGAGCGCTTGAAGAAGTGCGTTCTGCCACTCCAGAATTTTTCACTGATGTGTTCCTAACAGTTTATTGGAGATTTTCAGCAGCTGACTCATGTAATGGCTACAACAAAAGAAAATAAAGTGACTTTGAAGTCAGAATCATTCTCGAAGGACTGTTGATTCTAGTTCAGTTGCGTCCACGTCCCTGTTCAAGGCTGGCTTTCCATAAAACACGCTGATACTTGAGAGAGGAATGTCGGGACTTTCGTGTGACTTTCAATCCTACTGCCTAATTCCAACAACAAACAGCAGAACTTGTCTAACAAGGTTTTTCTTTCCTTGGACAAGGCCACCCATGCGCAGGCGTCTCCCATGGGGGGAAAAACCTCACGTGTTACAAGAGCACATAAACCATAGGTGGCTGCGGGACGAGAGAGCGGCCAGGCACTGGGATGGGCTGCCCAGGGTGGTGGGTGAGTCCCCACCCCTGGATGAGTTTAAAAGTCGCTTAGATGTGGTGCTGCCACCATGATCCTCGTATCCTTGTATGTCCCTTTTGAATGAGACACTGTCCAGCTGCTGAAGACAGGAAAACACATGTACGTTGTGACCCCTGAAGCGTGCCCACAACGCCGTGTGTAAAACTAACCGATACTACAAACACGTCGTGCTCTGTATTGCGCTGTAACGGCTTGCTGCTCGATACGGGCTGTAAAGCCATGATATTAGAAATTAACTATTAATACAAATGCACTTCCAAACCGTAAGCCTCAAAGTGCGGTTTGTATTCGCTTGTAGCGCTCAGCTGAAAACGCTCATGGTTTTTCAAAACAAATGTGGACAGCTACTAAGTGTTTTTGTTTGAGACTGAAGTTACTCCACACCGATTGCAGCAGTTCATAAACAGCAAACTCTCCTGGCCATGTTCCTGTGCAGCTTGGTCTAGGGGATCCTGCGCTGGCAGGGGGATTAGACTGGATGAACTTTAGAGGTCCCTTCCAATCCCTGATGTCCTGTGATTCTGTGACTGACCATCGGTAGTAATTTATCACATTTATTTATTTTTATATATATATGTAATTTTTTATATATATGTATCTATATAAAATCTCTATTTGTTGGAACATAGCAAGTTCCATATATATATGAGAAGGAACTTCTCCACAGGCAGGATGACAGAGCCCTGGCAGGGGCTGCCCAGGGGTGTTGTGGAGTCTCCTTCTCTGGAGATGTTTAAAACCCTCCTGGCCGTGTTCCTGTGTGACTGGATCTAGGGGATCCTGCTGTGACTGGACTGGATGGTCTTTTGAGGTCCCTTCCGGTCCCTAATGTTCTGTGGTTCGGTGATATCCTCCA
Organism: Phoeniculus purpureus; assembly: GCA_028565055.1. Taxonomy (NCBI): domain Eukaryota; kingdom Metazoa; phylum Chordata; class Aves; order Bucerotiformes; family Phoeniculidae; genus Phoeniculus; species Phoeniculus purpureus. Next base: position 6,432 of record JAOXOE010028978.1, read on the forward strand.
CAATCGAGTGACAAAGTGAGCATACAATAAGAACACGAGCATTCCATGAGCAATGAACACATCCTTCTATCGAGAGGTCTGATCTGTACCCACAGAGGAGCTCACATAATGACCCCCTGGAGCAGAAAGAGTAAAGTCATTCTGCCCCCACCCAAGCTCCTACAAGTGCCCTTTTTTTCACAGAATCACAGAACATCAGGGATCGGAAGGGACCACGAAAGACCAACCAGTCCAATCCCCCTGCCAGAGCAGGATCCCCTAGACCAAGTCGCACAGGGACATATCCAGGCGGGTTTTCCATCCTTCATGTAGAAACCAGCCGAATGCTCGTCCTTCTCCTTGGAGGGTGCTGCACAGCTTTCTGCAAGCTTGATCTGGGACCTTTCACAGCGGCCAGCATCCTCACTACATCCTTTCTATACCTGCCTCCACAGTAATTCCTGTAACACACATTTTGTCCAGCACCACCCAAGCAAAACAACCCCCCTTTCACAATTGAATGTTTCATCTGCAGTTTCTTTCCTTGCCAGTGGCCGTGAGAGCGTATCAAGAACAGGTGGCAGTAGCCAAAGTCTTGGCTTTAGCTTTATTGTTTGTGTGCATTTACAGCCTTCCTATGTGACAGTCTCATTTAGTCGGTGCCGCAGGCGATCTCTCTCTGCACCTAAAAATATCTTTAACAGCTGCACGCAGGGAACAGTCACGGGGGGAGGAAAAGAAGCACACAAAAGCAAAAGGCAACAGAGAAAGGAATTGGAGCCATAGGAATTCAAGACCGGGGTTCTTTCATTACCTGAAAGGACACTCGCTCTGAGGACCACGCAGCGTTTGATTTTACGGGTTCTATTTCTGTTCGCGCTTTGTCCACTGTCAGTGTCTGCTCAAAATAATGTCTCAGGAGGTGCCTGGTGCCTACAGGCAGCAAGCTTCAGCAGAATAGCTCTGGAAGGGAAAACTGGGGTTATTCTCTACAGAAGACAACCACTTCATACAGACACAAGGAGATATCTGTGAATCTTGGCCCTATACACTGGGGTGTGAGGCAAGTTCCTACATACTCACAGACACGACCAAGAAGTGTGAAGAAGACACAGTTATCTCCCTTCAAACCTTCAGCTGGAAAGACTGGGGGTAGTATCTTTTGACTTGTTTTCTGATCCACACTGGCATATCTGCATTTAAAATGACTTTTCTGCTCCCCCCGAAGTCCTTGCGGCACTTCTTACCTCACAAACTCGGCTTTATCCCCTTCCTGCACCCTGTCACCACTTCAGAAATTGTTAAGCCAGGGCTGAGAAAAATAATTCTCTATCTGGAATCCCAAAGCGGGGGCCTTAAACTGGAAAAGAGAAGCCATTTAGAACTCCTGTGAAAGCTTTTCCTACACTTTGTTCCTGTCCCTAAGGTTTTCAGCTTCCTTACAAGTGTTTTGGCTGAGGGATTAGACAGCAAATGCAGTACAGACCAGTTTGCCAGTCATGCCGTCGCAGGTCCGTGTCCTTCTGGAACTGAGGAGCCCAGAACTGGAGACGAGATTCCAGAAGTGGTCTCACCAGGGCAGAGTAGAGGGGGAGGAGAACCTCTCTCAGGCTGCCTGTTCTGGTTACTTGTCCAAATCTTGATTAATTTCCTTCTTCCCCCACCCACCTTGCAGCTTTATGATCTTTACAGGAGCAGGTTTCAGGATGTCCTACTTTTCTAGGGGATAAAATTAAGTATCTTCCTCATGTGAGAATAGAGTGGGATGCTGAGTAGGTTATAAGATGCGTATCGCCTCCTCCTTCAAGGTGTTTTTATTTGTCCAGCATATTGTGTTCCTGAGGGACTCTACCTGGAAGTGTATGAGAAAGGGAAATGTACTCGGGTACGCAGGAAATGAAGAGATACCCCTCACACCCAGCATCCCAAAGAGCATTTCATAGTCTCCAGTGTACAAACAGATGACCACCACTTTGACAGTCTTTTTATCATGAGGGAAGAAGATGTTACAAGGGAAGAACAGCAGAGATCGGGGCAGTGTGTCCCACAGATCCTTCCTCCTCTTTTACACAAATATTTGATCTGAATTAAAACGTGTTTGCCTTTCCTGTTCTCAATATGTCCTGGAAAAACAGTTGTCCCCCTTGTCACCAAATCCTCTAGTAACTGGGATTTTAAAATACGCTTCAGTAGTCTTTTCTGGTGATTCACTACGTTTTCTCAACATAAATAATTCCCCTCTAATTCCAAACAGACTGAAAAAAATAATAAAACGGAACACCCACAGAGACTCCGCTGCCTTCAAATAGTTTTTACTTAACTCAGCTCTGGCAGGATTCTTCTAAGCTATATTTAGATGCCCATCGTATAAATATCTCCAGTTGGGCTGGCTCTCATTGGCTCCTTCTGCAATCAGTGGAGAAAAGGAGGCACTTCTAGGCTTCAGCAAATTAATGAGACTAATCATGACTTGGAAGTTCCTAATTCACTCGCACAGCTAGACAGGGACCTTAAGAAAGTGAAGACTAGACTAATGTACCCATCAAATCCATCCCTATCCAATTTAGAGAGAGGGATGTCGTGGGGGATGATGCAAAAGCTATTACAGAAGTCTGGATGTCGGTGAGTCACCTCTTGTCCACTGATGCAGCCACTTCGTCATCAGAGTCCCGTAGGCTGGTCAAGCAAGACTTGCCCTTGGGGAAGCCATGCAAATGGGTGCAATGTTTTCCTTGTTCCAAACACCAGGAACTTCGCCTGTTGGCTATGAATTTTCATGGAATCTAGTCTGGCACCCAGATCAATGAATTCTATCAGGAACATGCGATGCATCTTGTCAGGCCCCACAGCCTTGTGTGTGTTCAGGTTCATCAGAAAGCCATGAACCTGATCTTCTCAGGCGACGGACTATAGTGAGACTCCGGGAAGCTTCCCCCGTCCCTGTACTGAGGTCCCTCAGCTTGAGAGCTGCGATTTCTAGTGATGACTGAGGACAAACTCGTTGAGTATCTCAACCTTCTCATCTATTTTTACCAGTTTTCAGTTGTGTTCTTCTGTTGGGGCATTAAACTTTCTTTGACCTACCCTTCCTGGCTGACAAACCCACAGAAGACCTCGTTATTCTTTGTGCCCCTTGACTACTTCAGCTCCAGCCGTGATTTAGCCTTCCTGAGCCCTGGGCAGAGCCCTCTATGACCTTTGAACAAGAGATTCAACTGCACAAATTCTAAGCGTTGCTTCCAGACGCCGTTTCTACGATTATTCTCAGTACATATCTTGTTACTGGAGAACGAGAAGAGGGACACTCACGCGACATCTTCAGAACACCTTAGAAGAACTCTTTTTTTTACACGATAACCATAAAAATGGAAAGTATTAACTGTGCTCAGAGGCACTGAGGCATCCTTGGGGCTGACTACTGGAAGTTCCAAAGTATAAAAATAGCCAGAGAAGTGCACGTTTCATTAACAAAAATAAACTCCTCAGTAACCTCTGAACTATGAATCAACAAATGAGCACTACTTGGCTGTAAAAGACTGAGCACTAAATGAGAACTAGCTGCTGTACGTCTGATTGCCCAGGAGAAATTTCCGTTGCACACAAGTGACGCATGGAAAGGGTCAGATCACTTTTTGCGTGAGTCTCAACACCGCTGAAGCTTAATTTATGTGCTGCCGTTGGAGAGAGAGAAGTATAATGGATTTGTAATCGCTCCAAGTTGCCAAGAGCAGACGGAAGGTAGTCCGGTTTCTAGACGAAGCAGGAAGAGAATGAGGAGTCATCAAGAGCAAATTACACAGTGACGCCCTATTTAAGTTTCCTTGGGAATGCAGCATTCCTGTGTTTAAAAGGTAGTGATTCGCTCCGAGGGCAGAGCTCTCTAGCACGTTTGAGAATAGCTAACAAGGTTGCATGCACCAAATCAGCTCTGGTTTATTTACACTCACACGTACTTGGTTGCTTCTCAGCGAGGAGGCGGATGCACCATACGAAGGCAACAGAGCCCTGCTTGGTAGCCTTAACTTCACAGTATCACAGAACATTGGGGGTTGGAAGGGACCTCGAAAGATCATCTAGTCCAATCCCCACGCCACAGCAGGATCACCTCATCCAAGTCACACAGGAACACATCCAGGCAGGTTTTAAACGTCTCGTCTCCAGAGAAGGAGACTCCACAACCCCCCTGGGCAGCCCCTGCCAGGGCTCTGTCACCCATTTTAATGGGCTTTGAATAGATAAAAGTAATGGAAGTCAAAATGTTTGCCTGTAGCTGCTGTCTTTAATTGATACCATTTGGTTCTGAAAGTTCCCCAGTAGAATCACACAGCATTAGGGATTGGAATGTAAACATGGTTTTGGACTTCCCAACTGAATCTCTGTATGGCAGTGACAGCTACACTTCAGCCATAAGGAAATTAAGTATATTTTTATCAGTCTTAAACATGTGTTTCACAGCAGAAAATTTTACAGTGGGACTTTGGAAGACCTCTGGTGCCTGGAGAGTTTGGGCACAGTTTAGCGGGTCTGCCACTGAGCAGGTGGTGATTCTAAAGAAGGAAACCTACTACTTCCATTAGTTTGAGTTACTGGTGTGTGATTCCTTTCCTTTTCTAATCTGTACTCGGTTGGATTCTCTTCTGAAATTAGATTTAAGAGTAAACGATGGCAGTTTCGTGAGAAATGTCCCCTCTACCACAAAGACCGTGTCTGCGTCTGCTATCAATAACTTAAAGTAATCTCTCAGATACTCCAGGGGCTACTAGGAGAGGAAACCAGCTCTACAGCATCAAGTTCTTAAACCAGAAACATCTAAAACAGCAACATCATTAACCCCACCTCTCGGAGTGATGTCAGACACGGATGCAGGAGTCAGGCCCAGAACCCGACTGCTGCTCTCGCCGCTCCTTGGAGACTGCGACTGCCCTTTGCAGGATGAGCTACGAGCTGCCAAAAATCAGCGTTTGCTGCTGTTGTCAGGCTGTCGGAGAGAGCAAAACTGGAATCAGACATGCAGCATCATCCACTCCCGTGGAAGATTTTCAGGAGGCATTTCCAGCTGCAAGCAGAGATTCTCTGCTCGGAGGGAAACGTGTGGGAAGACACTTTTTTGCCTATTTAGGAAATAGTTTGGATAATGGGCCTGGTGGGCTTCTTGGGGGTTTAAAAAAGCTCCACAAAGCCAGCTACTTCTTAGGTTACAGACGATGACAGGGAAGTTCAGAAAGGAGAAACTCATTAGAACATTTATGCACATTAATGAAAAGCAACTTTTAAACTAAATGACTATTTTGACCAGTCTGAACTGTTTTAAGCAAAACTGTAGAACCTGAAGTTTAATTTATTTGTCTTCACTTCCAGCAGAGTCACGGAGATGAGAGTGGAACATCTCACTTACAAGGAAAGGCTGAGGCAGCTGGGCCTCTTCACCTTGGAGGAGACTGAGGGGTGACCTCATTCATGTCGACCAGTATGTGAAGGGTGGCTGTCAGAAGGATGGAGCCAGGCTCTGCTCAGTGGCATCTAGTGACAGGACAAGGGGCAGTGGGTGTGAGCTGGGGCAGAGAAGGTTCCACATCAATATGAGAAGGAACGTCATCCTGGTGAGGGTGACGGAGCGCTGGGAGGTGCTGCCCAGGGAGGGGTTGTGGAGTCTCCTTCTCTGGAGACATTTAAAACCCACAACGTTCCTGTGCGACTTGGTCTAGGGGATCCTGCTGTGGCGGGGGGATTGGACAGGATGATCTTTTGAGGTCCCTTCCAATCCCTAATGTTCTGTGATTGTGTGATAACATTTAAGCTAGAGTACCTAGACCTTCATCTTATTCTTTTGAGACCTATTCAATGACACCCGTGGCCTCCAGAGGTTTCCTCATTCCACTGTGATGCAGAAGACACATTTGCTCAGGTAGTCGCACTCTGACCTTATCCGAGTAACTCACCTGCGCAACAGAGACCTGGGTGCGTTACTGACACGGAGGTCTGTTTCACAAACACCTAAGCTAATGCAGTCTATCACCCCTAATGCAGGAATCACAAAGGCCTCCAAGAAGGGAGGAGGGGAATGCAGAGGAGACCAGTCTTTTTCCCTTTGTGACAGTGGCCAAGCCTCATTATGTGCTATTAGTCATCACGAATGTGACAATGGCAAAACACGATAATACAGATGTCACTTGGTTTTAGCACTGGTACCCATCAGTGTATTCAAGTAGGTCAACACCGGCACTTACACTTCAGACTGATGAATGTAAGCAGGATAATAAAATGAACTCTGGAGCTTGACTGGCAAAGAAAGCGTAAGGGAACCTTTCAGTGAAAGGCTGTGCAAAACAATTTCTAAACCTCCTTTCAAGTAGTTTTTCTTGGAGAACTCTGAGCGGTGAGTCTTTTAAGCAGCGGTAAATTTAGGATAATACCTCACATCTCCGGCAAAACACAACTGATCTTGTCAACTACAGCAATACGAGGCCAGGAGGAGGAAGGGCTCTTTTAGAAACAGCAAGACATTGGCTTTTGTGTTAGACTCATAGAATCATTAAGGATTGGAAGGGACCTCGAGAGATCATCTAGTCCAGTCCCCCTGCCACAGCAGGATCACTCAGACCAAGTCGCACAGGAACATGGCCAGGTGGGTTTGAGACGTCTCCAGAGAAAGAGCGTGCACTTGGCGGGCGTCATTCTGGTAGAAGGGCTGAGGTTTTTTCCCTCACACATGCAGTGTGCGTGATCCTACCCTGTCTGTTTAGAAACTCAAAGGATGGCTGAAGTTACAAGATTCTCCACTGCTCCCACTGTAGTGGCAGCTTACACTTTGATTTTCACTTGAAATAGAATTTCTTTTTGAGTTTGAAAACCGAATAAAGAACTGTGCTTTTTTTTTCCCCTGCTGTGACCAGGTACCATGCCAAGCATCTGTTCACAATCCCCTGCACTTTACTCTGACATCAAACAGAGACCTTCCATCTAAACTGCCTGATTTCCTAGGAAACTTGCTTTATCTCATAATTCGAGTTCTTTCAAACCCCTTGCAAGACCTACAGTTTGTGCAATTTGTATTCCTGAAGAGCCTTGTGACCTTGAGGCAGATCTCCATTGCTGTGTGGTGTTGCAGTGCAGTTGCTGGCGATTTTTAAATGCCTTAAATATGCTCAGAAAATATAAACTCAATTTTAGTAAGGTGATAGGATTTTAGAAATACCTACTCAAATGTGTAAAAAAAAACCCCAAACAAAACTGCAAGGTCAGTTTTTGTTCATTTAGCTGAAAGGACTGGCCCAGCACCATTGCTTCATCGCTCTCTACAGCTCTCTGAAAGGACCCTGCAGAGATGTTGGTGCTGGGCTCTTCTCACAGGTCATTAGCGACACAAGCAGAGGGAAGGGCTTCAGGCTTCAACATGGGAGGGTTAGACTGGACATCAGGAAGAAATTCTTGATGGAAAGAATTTCTGTGAAGAATCCACACACTGGGCTGGGCTGCCCAGGGTGGGGGTTGAGTCCCCATCCCTGAATGAGTTTAGAAGTCGCTTAGATGTAGTGTTGGAGGATCTGGCTTAGGGGTGACCTTGTAGAGCAGGGTTGATGGCTGGATTCAATGATCCCAAGTGTCTTTTCTGCCTGAATGTTTCTGTGATTCTATGAAGAAACAAACTTTGGTCATTAATAATTGTTATAGGCAAAAAAAACCAGCATGAAAAGAGGTACCTCAAACCTGTGTGAAAATTATCCTTCGACTGAGGCAAAGGCAAGAAGAAAAATTGCTGCTGGAACAATCTAGTAGCATTTAGATTTCCAAAGACTTATTTATTTGGAAAAAACCCATCGGTTTTACCTCTGTTACCACTTAAACACCACCCAGCACTGCTCCTCTAAGTCATTTCCATTTTCTGTTCCCTTTTGAGCATCCGAGATGTCCCACTTTATAGCGCATTATCCAGTCTCGTATTGCAAACTTGATGTCTAACCTGAGCATAGTCCCTAAGAAAGACAGGTACAACTGGCTGTTCTCTTGGGCTTGAGCAAATGCCTGTGTTTTGCTTTGCTGTCAAGCCTCTGGCTGAATCATCAGCTGCCCACCATCTACGTTCATTCAAAACATCTTGGGTTTTGGGAAAACACTATAGGAAAAGGTGAACTCGGCAAAAGCCTTCAGTTAACATTAAATCTCTCTTGAGAGATGACACTTGGTGACAGATTATTTTTGCAGTCACTTGATGGTGACGGCTACACGTTTTGTAAGTCCTCTGCTGTCTGGATGCCAGTACCAACTGATATGAGACAAGCAGACATGCCTGCTTGTTTTACAGAGGAAAATAAAGGCTTGCGGGTTTGTGCTGTCCTCACCTTGTCAGGACTTGCTTGCCTTTACCTTCAAATACTTCTTATTCCACTATGGCTGCAAAAATGAAAGAGGAGGGAATCCCTGTTGAGCAAAGAGGAAAACAGGAGGATAAGAATCATGACACACAGACAAATAATTCTTGAATAGAATCATAGGATCACAGAATGTTCTAGGCTGGAAGGGACCTCTAGATGTCATCCAGTTCGACCTCCTTACACAGGGAAAACTCCATCTGGGTCAGGCTGCTCAGAGCCTCATCAAGCCTGACATTAAACGCCTACAGGGATGGGGTCCCCACCACCTCCCCGGGCAGCCCATTCCAGCCATCAACCACCCTCACATTGCGGAACTTTGTTCTAATATCCAGCCTAAACCTCTCCTTTCCCAGCTTGAACCCACTGCTCCTTGTCCTGTCCATACAAACCCTCTTGAAAAGACCTTCCCC
>JAOXOE010028979.1:0-15192 GCA_028565055.1 Phoeniculus purpureus
AGTCCCTCTCCTCAGGGCTACTCTCCAGCCAGTCACTGCCCAGCCTGTAGTTGTGCTTAGGATTGCCTCGACCCAGACGCAGGAGCTTACACGTGGTCTTGTTGAACCCTGTGACGTTGGCTTGTGCCCACCTCTCCAGCCTGTCCAGGTCCCTCTAGATGGCATCTCTGCCCTCCAACGTGTCTGCTGTGCCACACAGCTTGGTGTCATCAGCAAACTTGCTGGGGGTGCACTCAAAGCCTCTGTCCACGTCACCGACAAAGATGTTGAACAAGACTGGTCCCAGGACTGCTCCCTGAGGGACTCCACTTGTCACTGGCCTCCACATGGACATGGACTCATTGACAGCCACTCTTTCGGTGCGTCCATCAAGCCAGTTCTTTACCCATCTAGTGGTCCACCCATCAAACCCATGTTCCACCAGCTTGGAGACCAGAATGCCCTTGAGGCAAGGAGCAGGAGCATTAATTAGAAGGTACTGTATTAACATTAGAAAGCACTCCTGGTTTCCGGTCTATCTGAAACGTGTGAGATCCTCTGTAGGGTTCATGATGTACAACATGGAAGCTAAGATATATATAGTGAAATTCTTAAGTTTGAAGTAAAACTTGGGAATTGCTGTGCCTCAGGGGAACATGTAGTAACGTTTCTTTGTCCTTAGTGTTTCCCCCCACAAAAAAAAGCAGTTGTGTTTGCTTTTTTTAACTGCAATGAGAGGTCTTTTTTCTGTCTTTCCCTTTTATTTACTTATTTCTTTTTAGGACGGCAGTAACAGTGTTGCCTCAAAAACTTAGGGAGCAGAACTTTTTGTTTCTGCTATAATGCCATAAAACAGGAGGCACAGTTGAGTTTGGGGATCATAATAGGTGCTGTTAAGGTCAAGTGAAAAGATTACACACATTTGATACGTTAGCCATTTTTTCTTTCTTTCTTCACTGGAGATATTCAAGACCCGCCTGGATGAGTTCCTGTGCGACTTAGTCTAGGTGATCCTGCTGTTGCAGGCAGATTAGACTAGATGATCTTTTGAGGTCCCTTCCAATCCGTTATGATTCTGTGGTTCTATGACACCCCTCATCGACCAAGAAGACCAGACCAAAGCACTTGCCCCAGGGCTTCCAGTGCAGTCAAAGACCATCAACATCCCTGTGTGGCCATTCCTGGGTACCAGCTGCTGCCTAGGCAGAGGGGCCCACCTCACCCTCTGCCTTGCCTCACAACACCCAACCCTTTGCTGCCTGGCAGCCGACATCACCCTGCCCCAGGAGCTGCTTCTCCAGGAAGCACTCAGGTCCACCACCCTGTGGTGGGAGTAGCACAGGGGGCACTGGAAACCATCACACCAGGGAGGTCAGTTCTGAGCCCCAGATTTGAGACTGAGATCCCAAAGGGTTCTGAGCAGCTGGCAGAGGACCTGGTCAGTCCTGACTTTGCTGACCTCATCGATGTCCTCATGAGGGTTGTATAACTTGAGGAGCTCAGGATGGGGCAGTCGGGGGCTACAGGATGGGACCTGGCACCATCCTAGCCTGCTGGTCTGGAGAAGAGGGGCAAGAAGCACAGTCCCTCACCAGAGGCCCCCAGAAAGTTTAGGGCTCTGGAAACCAACATGGGTCTGGGAGGGGGCAATTAGAAGAAGCTGAAGGATGGGATGGAGGTGGAGGGTGTGGGGAGTGGGGTGTTGAGGGCTGTTGTATTTGGGAAGGGCAGGGTGGGGGGTCAGGTTAACTGTGTAGGGGCTGTTTGTTCTGGTGGGAGTTTTTCCATTAAAATATGTTTCTGCAGGTCTGCTTGGTGACTGTGGTGGAGAGAGAGTGCTTGGGGGCACTGGGAACAGCACCTGGCTGTGCAGAGGCTGCTGCACTCCTACTGCCAGAGCTCAGCCCAGCCACCTTGGCACTTTAGGGTAGCTGTGGGAAGGTGCCAGTGATGCTTTGAGGAGAGGTGACCAATGCCATGGGCTTCCTGGGCACCTCTTTTCTCCCTGGCAGAAGGTTCAGGTGGCAGCAGAGCTCCAGGCTGTGTCCAGGGGCTGCCAAGGGCTGCCTGTGGGGTTCATTCCTGAGCCACGTGCTGCTGGCAGCCCTTGGACACTTGGGGTCTGCACCAGAAAACCCTTGTGTGGCCCCTGTTGCAGATCTATCTCCCTGTTGTGGGGCAAGGGAGAAGAAGAGCACTGATCCCATTGCCCTGATGGGCACCTCTGCTGGGTGCCAGAGCTGGCACCTCCACTTTGGCATCCCCACAGCTGTGCCAGCTCCAGGGTCACCTGTCAAGGCAAAGGCAGTGGAGACAACAGCAGGTGCCGCCCTGGGTGCTCAGGGCAGGTGCAGGAACCCATGGAGACTTCTCCTCCTTCTGACAGGCGCGTTAGTCCCTGTGCAGTTACTGAGTTACCCCTCTGGGCCTCTGGCCACCCCCCCAGTCCCCATGGGTTCTTCTGCTCCTGCCCCCACCCCTCACCCTGTTTTGGACATCTTGTCACTCTTGTCCCCAGCTGCAGCCAGCAACAGCCACCTCCTGTGCCCTAGGCTTTGTCCCACTTCTGAGGGGCTGCTCAGGCCACCAGGGCTGTGCAGTGACAGAGGGAACACATAGCCAGGAGCCAGGGGCAACTGGGAGCCAGGGGCTACCAGGGTCTGCAGACAGTGGCACCATGGATTGTGGCACCAACAGTTTGGGGTGTCCCAGAGAGGAGTGAGCCGTTGCTGGATGTCCCAGCAAGGAGGTTTTGGGGTGCCCTGGGCAGGGCTGTCATTGAATCCATTCTAGGCCTTCAAGAACTCCTGGAGGTCTGGGGATGCAGGATGGGACCTGGCACTATCCCAGGCAGGAGAAAAGAAGAGGGGGTACAGCCCCTCACCAGAGCCCCCCAGCAAGTGCAGGGCTCTGGCAAGGAGCATGGAGAGGGAGCAGGGAACTAAAACCAGATGAGAGACTGAAGTGGGACAGGGGGAGGAAGGGCCTGGATTTGGGGAGGGTGGAGGTTAGAGTAACTTTTGAGGACCTTTAGTCTTTATTTTATTTCCATTAAAAACTGTTTCTTCAGAACCACTTGGTGTCTGGGGTGGGCGGAGGGGAGACTAGTGCAGGGGGCTCTGGGAACCATCACCCCAGAGGTGCCAAAGCCCCACTGAGCCCCAGATCTGAGTTGGGAGGCCCAAAGGGTTTGATCTACCACCAGGGCCTAGTCACCACCATCAGGGCATGCAGTGGTGTGGGGGTGACTGGGGACTGCTCCATCCCCTTGTCCAGAGGAAGACTCCTTGACTGGGGGAGCCAGGACAGGAGGAGGAAAATTCCCAGCAGCAGCCAGAAAGGGGCTGGAGACTTCATCTCACTTTGTTGCTCGGTCCCCATCCCAGGTCCACAACAAGGGGGCCATGCAGCCCCCAGCCTCTTTAGGAGCAGCCTCCCTTCCCTGGCTCTGGCTGGCAGGAGGGGCCAGGTGAGGTCTTGGTCATCTTGAAATGAAATACAGTCTTCATGACACAGTAGAGTTTTTCAATCCTTGGTGAAGTAAAGAGGGGGCTCAGTAAAACTGCCCCCTTGGACTTCCAGAGGGCCGGCTTTGGCCAGTTTAGGATTGCCCAAGTCCCTCAGGGTCAGTGCTGAAGGACACAGGAGCCCAGGGATGCTGGACACGCTTCAGGTAGGGAGTCCGAAATGCACAGGATCAGGCTGTCCCTGAAGGCTCTTCAGTGTCTGCTTAGGTGCTGTGGCGGACGGCCACGATGTTTTCACCAGTGGCATCCCAGGGACAACAGCCCCCGAAGCCGTGACCTCTGCCCCAGATCCTGTGCTGACCCACACAAGGAAGGACTTGGGTACCTGGCAGAGGACCTGGTCAGCCCCAACTTCACAGACCTCATTGATGTCCTTGTGAGGGTCACACAACTTGAGGAGCTCAGGATGGAGCAGTTGGGGGCTACTGGTGTATATAAGGCTTTTTTTTTAATACAGGAATAGATTCAGAACCCATCACACACATACTAATGCTGAAACTGGTCTCAGATACCTGCAATTTACATTCCATTTGCATCAGCCTTTTGCATCTGGAGACAGGGAGCTCTTTCACAATTTTCAGAGGTAGTTTTTTTTATAATCTAATTAAGATGAAGGTGATTATAGTCATTAGGACAAAGACACCAATACAAAAAGAGTGAAGGAATATCGGTCCTTCAAGTGAAGTTAATACTTGCATTTCCAGATTTCCCAGTCTTCCAGGACAGCAAGGAGACTGAGACAGTCCTTATAAGAATGAGCTCTTATGGCTCATTTTCAGTTCAACAAGTCCAATATCCAGCTGTCCCAAAAATTTTAAAAAATAGAAGATGAGGGGGTGGAGGAAAGTTGATAAAGCCTCTGTACTAAACAAGGGTATCTTGCTGTAACTGAGACATCTGTATTTCAGAGACACAACAGACTACCTATGGTTTCCGAGGTCAGTCATAGGGCTACTTCTCCTACAGCCCAATTCTCCCTGTTTCTCTAGCCAATGTTGTGATCACCACCCACAAGTGATATAAATTTTGATACCCTCAGAGCATTGACCAGCTGCTTCTTCCACAGATGGTAATTCTTTTGGTTTTAAAACACAGGCTCCCTGTCACTAATCCAACACTTTGCTAACAGTAAGGGTGATGGAGAGCTAGGGTTTACAGAATAAGCTTACTTTTATCTTTTACATTAAATTTCACACCACAGGCTTATCATTCAAAGCTGAGGTGGTCAGATGTGCCTCAGCTAGACATGCTAAGAGTTTCCATTCTGACTCTGCAGTTATTTTGCCAAAAGCTAGCAGAAACGCTACAGAACGCTTTGTGACAATGAAAAGAGTAATAAAGCAAAGTTGGAAAAGTGGTCTTATCAACACAGAACCATAAATTCTTCCTTTAGCTATTCAGAAAAAGCCTTTGATTTTCAGTAAAAGGCAGTTTGTGTCTTACAGGTACAGAACACTACCTTGATTACTATTGTGTAATGTATCATTTGCTAAGATAATCATTTCTTTTTGTGAATGGCTGAGTCAATAAACACATAAAATCCCTGTATTTTGTCAGTGTCTGTGTGATTGTCACCCTTTGGCTGAAGTAATTATACTTTGTCCCTTTTTAGAAAACTTACCCAATGTTTTCTTTCTCTTACAACTACTCTGCTTATATTTAGTTAGTTGAGGTTTGGCTGCCAGCTTCTTATTGTTTGTGCTCCCGAGTTATGAAATGAGCTGGAATAGACTGGCTAATGCACTTGGTTACACTCTATCAGGTACGATTACCAGAATGATAAAGCAAAAAAAAAAAAAAATCATGTTTTTTCTTTGAAATTTAAATATTTTTGTGCAAAAACATATTTCACAAGCACATCATACTCAGGTTTCTAAATAAATATTAGGGTAGGGAGAACATGTGTTTCTTGACCCCTAGTGGGTGAAGTATTAGGTAACTCTAATTTTGGTGTTTCTTCCACTGACTCAGGTGTTAGCAGACTTCTAAAGAAAGCAATAAGAAGCTTGGAATTTCTACAAATTATACAACAGAGGATTAAAATACAGCAGGAACTTCAAGACTAGGATCCATCTCCTGGCTGTGCAATGTACAGCTTGTGTGTCCCTAAATAAAGGGACCCCATTGGGTCCTTAAGCCTTAGTTTGCCCCACTGATAAACACCGGTAGCATTACTCATTTACTCTCATCCTTTCTTTCTCTACTTAGATTTTACACTTTTCTAGGCACTATGTTTGCACACTGCATAGTGGGCATAATCCCACATTCTAAAACTGAATTTAAAAAGAATTCATTTCAGCTCATAAAAGAAAGTCCCAGCTGACCAATTTACAGATACATATACAATGGAAGTCAAGAGGGTAACTCAAAGTTAGGGATATTCTTAAATATTTTACTGATTCAGGGCCTTAACCTCTCAGGAACACATTGACTCGCAGCTTGAGGTAGTGGTTGGTATTTTCTTTCTTCTAGTGCATGCTTATTTATAAAGATTTTCCATCCTGAGCAGGCCTTATGGCCTTCACTGTGCTGGGTTCATGCTTGATAATCTCACCAGTTTATAAAGATTCCTAAATACGTAGTTAAAAATTTACAGCTGGTCCCTGGATCTGCAAAGGGACTGAAATAGAAGACAGACATTTTTGGCTGATATCTTAGTAGTGAAAGTACGGCTGCAATGTTTGTGAGGGGCTGTCTGAGTGCCCGTTCTGCATGAAGGGAGCAGTTTCCTTCCTTCTAGTCTTCTTCATCCTCACTCAGGCAGGAGCAGTAAGAAAAGCTTTCAGATGGCATAGGAGGAATAGAAGCAGAAGAAACAGCATCTCTATAAATGGAGCATCACTGGACAAGGGAACACCTCAGCTATACTTGGGATTCAGTTTTGTTGTTTAAGACTTTGAGTAGCAGATCATCTGCTGTGATGTTCTGACAGTCAGCAGATCTAATTAGACACTCAACAAAAGGGTTGTAGTGCTCATCTAAGGTAGAAGTATCTCTCTTGCTGCATTAAAGTGAGACAAGACTAGAACAGAAATGAAACATACCACAGTGAGGGTGACAGAGCACTGGAACAGGCTGCCCAGGGGAGTTGTGGAGTCTCCTTCACTGGAGATATTCAAGACCCGCCTGGATGTGTTCCTGTGCGACTTGATCTAGGTGATCCTGCTGTGGCAGGGGGATTAGACTAGATGATCTTTCGAGGTCCCTTCCAATCCCTAATGATCCTATGATACCACACTATATGGTGGCAGAAGACTTCTCAGTTGGGAGTGAAGGCAAGAAATAGGAGGAATCCAGCTGCTGTGAGCTGATTTATTGTTTCAGAAAGATGTGCAAGGCACTAGGCATTCACATCCTTCAAGCTGACACTGTTTGCATGTGTTTTCTGTTCCTAAATATCCCATTTGCCTCAAGAGGTCATGTGAAAATTCAAAGCTTTCATAGCCCTGTGGGACTAAGTCTGATCCACATTATTGTGGAAACCAAGGACTGTATGAACAAGAGGGTGTTTAGATACTGGAATGGATTGCCCAGGGAGGTGGTGGTGTCACCATCCCTGGATGTGTTCAAGGAACGAGTGGATGCGACGTTTAGGGATCTGGTCTAGCAGTTAGATAATAGGATAAAGGTTGGACTCGATGACCCTGGTGGGCCTTTCCAGCCATGATGATTCTGTGATTCTGTGAGATCGGCACAGGGACATTAACAAGTGCTCAGTAGTCACACAGCAGCTTGTGAAGCTACCGAAGCATGATTTTGTGTCAGCCTGGCTGCAAAACCTGTGCTTGGTTAATATCCAGAGGTTTTCCATTACCCATCTGTTCATACGGACATAAGGTGATGATGTCTGGTACTAAACATCAGTTAGCAGCTCTGAGAGTCCTGTTGTCTGTTCTCCATATTACAGCTCCATCTGCAATGACAGTGTTGGACATACAGCAATCCCTGTGGTGGCAGAAGACAGTCCCTGGCTTAAGACAATTTTAACAAACCAGGCAGACAGGGTGGTTAGAACTGCCTCACCTTACTCCAGCCATTTAAAAACCAGAACTGCCTCACCTTACTCCAGCCATTTAAAAACCAGTGTGTAGCCTGAGCTAGTTACTTCGACTCCCTTCAAAGCCGGAGAAAAAGCCACGTGAACACTGGAAGAATTTCACCCAGCTGTGGTGTCAGGGGATATGTTTTAGGGGTGAACTTTGCAGAGTAGCATTGATGGTTGGACTTGATGATCCCAAGGGTCTTTTCTAACCTGAATGATTCTATGATTACAACCATGAATCTGACAGAGAGATTGCCACAACACAGGAATATCACCCCAGGTGCCAGATCCCCTCAACAACAAACTGCAAGCTATTCTTCTAGCCCTTACAACACTGGAAAAGGCATCTCCATAGAGCTGCCGGACCCAAGGTCCCCTTTCTCTGGGGTTTTTTCTCTGCTGCTCAATCCCAAAGGGGAATCACAAGAGTTCTTGCTGTGCTTGAAGCTCTCTGTGAAGGATTTCCCATTTCACACATCAAAAGTGTTGTTGGTTCCCCAAAAAGCAGAAAAATTCATTACGTTTAGCAAACCAGGAGCTTGAATGCTTGATGCTAAACATTATTAACTATGGATCAGTTGCTAAAAAACAAGAGAGCTGATTTTAACGAAAGAAAATAATAATGAGAGACCTATAATGAATTGTAGCGATGGTCAGTTACAATTTTAAACCATTTTTTTGTATCAGTGCCACCATTGCTACTCACCTTTGGGCTAGCTGTGCTGGAGTCTTCTTGAGCAGTGTGCTGTCTCATTCATGGCTTTGTGGGCTCACATTCAGAGAGATATTTGTCTGCAAGCTTGCTGGGTTATCTGTGTCAGGATTTAGCACCAAGGTAGCCCACAGAAATTATATTCTGCCCAACTGTGCAGAAGAAAATGTCTGTCCTCCCACCCCGGGGTGGGGTGTGGAGGGGAGATAAAGTAAACACAATTGCGGAAACTGGAATTAAAAATAATAAACTTTATTGAAATGTATTAGAAAATGTATTACATGGAAGGAAGAACAAAAAGGAGGGAAAAGGGGGAAGGGAAAAAAAACCCACAAGTGTTTTCTTCACCCACTGAAGTCCACTTCTCCTCCCGCCCTGACCTGCTACCCCTAACACAACAACAGGAACTCCAACTCCTTTTACTACCTGTAGCAGTTTTGACTGAGCAGGACCAGCTCGACTGGCAGATCCTCTGCTGTTTACCAACCACATTGCTTGTACTAGGTGTTGATCCCAATTTTTAAAAGATCCACCCACCAGAGCTTTCAATGTGGTCTTCAACAAACCATTGTAATGCTCAATCTTCCCTGATCCGGGTACATGGTAGTGGATATGATACATCCACTCAATACTATGTCCTTTACATAATTATTCTTAAAATGAGTTCTGTTGTCTGACTCAACCCTTTCTGGAGTGCTGTGTCACCACAGAATGTGTCTCTCAAGATCTAAGATTGTAATTGGGGCAGTTGCACGAGATACAAAGTGGGTCTCCAACCAGTCGGTGGTTGCCTCCACCATGGTTAGCACATACCGCTTACCTAGACTGGTCCAAGAAAGGGTGATATAATCGATTTGCCATGCTTCCTCATACTTATTCTTGGGCCGTTGTTCCCCATACCACAAGGGTTTTATCTGTCTGGCTTGTTTTATAGCAACACATATGTTACAGTCATGGATAACTTGCACTATAGCATCCATGGCTAAGTCCACTCCTCAGTCTTGAGCCCATCAATAGGTACCATCTCTACCTTGATGATCAGAAGTACCGTGGGCCCACCGAGCTAGAAACAATTCATTTTTATGTTCCCAGTCCAGATCTATCTTAAAAACTTTAGCTGCTCATTATGCATGAAGGTTTTGGTGTTGCTCATCAGTAGCCTGGCATTTAGATATATGAGTATCTATATGCCACACCTCCACCTTCAGTCGTTTTAGCCAGGTGACAATGTTTTGCCATAGATTAGCAGCCCAGTCCAGTTTATCTTTACACAGCCAGTTGTTACACTCCCAGTCTTTAAGCCATCCCCAGAGTGCATTAGCTGTCATCCACGAGTTGGTGTAGAGGTAGAGCAATTGCCATTCCTCCCACTCTGCAACATTTAAGGCCAGTTGGACAGTTCTTAACTCTGCAACTTGACTCAATCCTCTCTGTCTCGTCTCTGCAACTCTTGTAGTAGGCTTCCACACAGCTGCTTTCAATCTCTGTTGGTTTCCTACTAAATGGCAAGATCCATCTGTAAACACGGGATGCACCTTCTCTTCTGAAAGTTCATTGTAAGGTGGGGCTTCTGCCCAAGTCACTGTCTCTTTAGATAAAATCTTGGAATCTGCCCCCTCTGACCAGCTGGAGATCATTTCCACTATTCCACGGCAATTGATACTTCTGATATGAGCCCTTTGAGTTAGTAAGAGTGGTCAACTTACTCCAGGTGTTATCAGTAGCATGATGTATAAACGTGGTTTTTCCTTTAAACACCCATCCTAGAACAGGGAGTCGGGGTGCAAGGAGGAGCTGTACTTTGGTACCAACCACTTCTGATGCGGCTCAAACTCCTTTGTATGCAGCTAGGATTTATTTCTCTGTGGGAGTGTAATTAGCCTCTATGCCTCGATAACCCCGACTCCAAAAGCCAAGAGGATGGCCTCTTGTCTCCCCTGGTGCCTTTTGCCAAAGGCTCCAGGTCGGACCATTATCTCCAGCAGACATATAATGCACATTCTAAATCTCCGGTCTGATTCGGACAGGCTTCAAATCTATTGCATGGGGTATCTCACGTTTAATCTGCTCAAATGTTGTTTGCTGTTCAGGGCCCCACTCAAAATGCTTCTTTTTCTGAGTCACCTCATAAAAAGGCTTCACATTGTGACTGTATCTTGGAATATGCATATGTCAGAACCCCACCACTCCTAAGAATGCTTGCATCTCTTTCTTGTTAACAGGATGTACCATGGATGTTATCCTACTAACTACATCCATGGGAATTTGATGGCAACTGTACTGCCACTGAACTCCTAGAAACTGGATTTCTTTAGCAGGCCCCTTTACCTTGCTTCCTTTAATGACAAAACTGGCATTAAGCAAGAAATCTATCTCCTTCTTGCCTTTTTCAAAGACTTCTGCTGAAGAGTTGCCCCACACTATGATATCATCGCAGATGCTCAGGGTCTCCACCTTCCTGCAAAACAGTCTGAATTAATTCATGACAAATAGTCGGACCATACCTCCACCCCTGGTGCAATCAGTTCCAGGAATATTGAACACCCCTCTAGGTGAAGGCAAACTGCAGTCTACGTTTGGCTGCAAGGGGGATGGAGAAGAATGCATTAGCAACACCAGCTGTGCTGTGCCATTTAGCCTCTTGAGACTCCATTAACTTTAAGCCACGATAACCTACAGTCAGCCTGCATTCTCCCCCAGGCTTTCTTACAGACCAGACTGGACTACTGAAGGTGGAGCAGGTTCTGCTGATGATATTTTGACATTCTAATTGATTAATCAATTGTTGTAGGGGGATCAGGGAGTCTCTATTAGTACGGTATTGCCTATGACGTACTACTTGAGAAGCAACTGGGACTTCCTGCTCTTCCACTTTCATCAGACCCACCACGGAGGGATCATCCAAGAGACCGGGCAATGTAGACAGCTGTTCACATTTCTCAGTCTCTACAGCTCCTATACCCTTTTGGATCTTTAAAATGTCGTCCTTGTAGGAAACCTATGCCCCAAATGCACAGAACATTAGGGCCAATCACTATATGATGTTTCTTCCATTTCTTTCCAGTTAGGCTCACTTTAGCTTCCAATAAGGTTAGCTTTTGGGAGACTCCTATAATCCCACAAATAGTAATGGATTCCAATCCTCTGAAGTTTGAATGTATTAGAGTGCATTAAGCACTGGCATCCACCAAGGCTTTATGCTTCTCAGCTTCGGAGGTATCAGGCTACCGGATCCATATGTCCCAATAGACTTGACTGTCACTTTCCTCCACCTGGCTGGAGACAAGGCCTCTGTATTGTTTGGCTTCACTCTTCTCCTCCTGAGAAGGATCCCTGCTATGCAAATTAATTCCAGAGTTCCACTGTCTTCAGGAGCTCCTCCAAGATGCCTGAGCAATCTTTTTCCTCGCTTTATCTCTAGCAGCTCCCCTCTATGCATCTTGTAACCTTGCCCAGAGGGCTGAGGTACGCTTGCTATTCCATCTATTCACGTCCTCCCCAAAATCTCTCAAAAGTTACCAATAAATATCTTGATGGACTTGAGCTTCAACCATCCTATCTGGAGACGGTCTCCTTGGGGTAGCCGTACCTTCAATTCTTTCTACAGAATCGGTGTTACCTTGCCCCATCTTTTTGAGCATCTCCCTCATAGTCTCCAGGAATTCATTAAGTCTGTTTTCCAATTTGTCTTCCCAACTATTTGGGCTATTCACCCAACCTAGCCAGTTACTCACCGTTGCAATCCAAGCTGGCCGAGTAATCACATCCTCAAATCTCTGCAGTTTATGCATATAATTGGCAGCAGTTGGAAGGCCAAAGTCTTCCCTTCTGGCGGCCCATTCTGCTGTCATTTGAGACTATTTGGCAGGAGCAGTCTATGCAAATCTCTTTAATATTGCTCTCCAACAGAGCAAGTCATTGGGGTTTTCATCATCATCATCATCAGATGCATGTCGGTTATGGATCACTTCCCAACAAGCCAATTCTTGGCTTGGGGGATTGGGGGTTTGGACTAGATGATCTTTCAGGGTCCCTTCCAATCCCTAATGATTCTATGATTCTAATTCTCTTAGAGATTTGATACCCTCCACTGCGTTGGTCCACGGACGAGGACACCATGGTATGTTATCTCTGGTGGGGTATTGCTGTCTCATAGCATCAAGGATGCACCTTCAAAGACTGTAGGGTCCAGGTAAATCCTCAATCCATAGCAATCTGTAAACACGGTGAAAGGAGATAGTTACTGTATGAAACCCAGAGAATGCCCCTGCATGCTAATGAGTTACATGTCACAATGGCAATGCAAGACCAATGCTCCATCCTGCCCTTTAGAAAGAAATTTATTTACTTCTGTAATATTTCAAACAGAAAATTATAGTGTAACTTCTTGTGTCCATTAATAATTCATTTTCTAATAAATAACTAAATCTATATTTACTGCACCTCTATTTTAATCTACTGCTGTGCTTTCCACAGGTTCTCTCCCTGGCCTAGAGGTACTGTTCAGATTTGTTATAATATTAGCTGACTGAGGCTACTGTACCCTTAGAGCAAGAGAACAATAAAGGTACCTGGACCAAGAAAAAGCTTTCATTCCCCTCCAAATGCCCTCAAGTTGTTTATTTTGCTATTTTTGTTTTTATTTTACCTTAAAATGAGGAGGTTGCTAGTAGCAGTAAAGAATAAAGTGATGACAGCATTAACTATAAAGCATATAGCTGCTTTTCTTCCTTTAAATCTGCACTGCAACTGTGATAAAAACCAACAATTCTAGTAAAGTCAGGGCTATGGCTGCAATCCAGCTTTGATACTCCCACTGTAGTTAGGACTTAGAGCAGCACACAGGACACATGTCAGTGCAAACAGAGCTGTGGGTTATAAGAACACAATGTATTGCTAAGCTGCTCTCAGACTTCTGCAATGCAGACCCAAAGAAAACATACCTGTCTCTGCTGTGCTTTGAGGCTGATTCACCTTGGCAGTGAGGGTTGTCATAAGATGGTTGTTTTACAACCCGTGTAAAATGAGATGGGTTTACTTTATTTATGTGATGGATCCATCCTTTTTCATAACTAATGAGTGCCTGCAGCACAGAATAACTTTCTGCAGATGATACAAACCAACAGTGATGGATGAATTTCTAAGTTACAATTTTTACCTTTTGAAATACTATGAGAAGAAAAGACTGTGGCTCCTCTAGCTTCATTCATGAATGGCCTCAGAGAACTTCATTTTTGCCTCACCAGTAAATGGATGTGTCTGTGAGAGCAGTCTGTACCACCAAGGCCACACACAGATTGAGGACAACAGAGAATTGAAGAGAAACCACCTAATCCTCCACCCAACTTTGTGCTTAAGCCACTGAAACACTCTTCAAACAGCAAAAGTAAATGTAAATTCTTAACATCAACAATGTAGTTCCATTCCTAGCATTTGTACTGTTGGAAAACTACCTCCAGGATTAGGTGTTGCCAAATAGTGCATCCCATTTTAATTTAAATAACATACTACTTGATCCATCTTTCTGTGGCAGCTGTCTCCTAATGCAGGTTTCAGAAGGGCATATCCAAGCCAGACATCACAGAGGCAATAGAATCAGGAGACCCAAGGTCTTTCCTACACCAAACAGGTTTTTCCTTCTGATCTTCAAGTATCTTTTGCCCTCTCTGGCTCACCACTTGTCCTCCAGGACCACACCAAACCCTGCCTCTCACACCAAAGTGCAGATTTACAAATAGCTAGGGTTCTTGTAGCCAGCACCTGCCCTGCTGCTGTTCTGAAGACATTTGTCAGCAGAGGATGCTTATGACCACTGACTCCACAAGTCACAGAGCCTCCTGGACAAAGCCTTGTCATGCAGACCAAACCGTGCTGTTTCCCCTTCCCTCCCTGCACAACAGGGAAAAGAATGAGAGGGGATGAATCTGGAAGCAATTTCCATAAGTCATCTCCCGATGCCTTCCATATGACTAAGCCATGGCACCCCTATCCATCCTGTGGCTGGTGTGCTGTCTTGAGCACTTCTCTTTTGGAATGAGGAAAATTCTCCACAATTTCTGGGTCACAGAGGTGGCACATGGCCAAGCACTGTCTTGCTTCTGAATTCAGACTTCAGAGGAGAAAGTGTTTCCACCAAACAGAGCCCAAGCTTTACTCCCACTGGTGTGAGAGGGGAAATGCTGAAGGAAGCAGAACTGCATCCTTCTCCTGAGTACAGGGTGGTGACCTCCTCCCCATGATCAAGGCACGTTTACCCATTAGACTAGATGACCTTCAAACGTTCTTTCCAACCCAAACCATTTATGATTCTGTGCCTCTATCATTTTTATACAGGCCCTTTACGGTGAAAATTCAGGTATATAAATATGCACTGAAGTCTGTGAAGAGCGAACGTTATTGAACCACAGGGCTGACAGCTCAAAGCAGTGATAATCTGTTGTGTAAATACATGCACAGGGACTTTTCCAGGTCCTCCTTCAGCACTCTCAGCATGCAAATAGAGTGTTTCAACACCTAGCATGAGATGATAATTTCTTATTCTTCCGTTTAGAGAATTCCCCAAAGGTGGCCCTGGGCCATCTATTTTCTGGAACAATGTCAGCAATATGCACATTATGTCTGTGAAGAATGATGCTGCTACTGAATCACAGGAACAAGAAAGCCATCTAACACACTCAGCCCAAAAAAAGACAAGATTATTTTTACCAGCCAGAAATAAATCTCAAGCACAGCAACTTTATATATCTACTGAAAATGCAGGCATTGTCTTTGACATGTAATAGCTGTGCAGATGGAGAAATATCCTTCATGTTTCTCACTGCTTCTCTGGAAAATGGGGCATGAGTTTCCCCCAGCTGGGTTTACTTACTGGCTGTCCCTCCCTCCTTCCCTCCTCTCACACACTGTAGTGGCTGGCAGCACTCAGGAGACAT
>JAOXOE010028980.1:0-15191 GCA_028565055.1 Phoeniculus purpureus
CTACTAACCACCCCTCTTCTGATCCACCCCAGGATGCTGTTGGCCCTCTTGGCCACAAGAGCACATTGCTGGCTCAATTCACTGCATGATTAAAGAAGAATTTGTGCAAGAAAGACCGTTACTAAAATTTACTTTTAGTAGCTGTTCTATTTGTGGTTTTACAAACTCAGATAAGTTATAAAAAGCAGAAAGTCCAACCTAATGATAGTTAGCCTAAAATGTTAGGCCTAAAATAGAGATTAAATACGTCTTCCGGTGGTAAGTAGCGACGGTACCACACACTGGAATGATTTACAACAAGAAAATACCCTCCTCGGAGCACGAGTTCCTTCCAGTTCTCAAGAATACTTCCAGACATTTTAGAAAACCCTTGCTGAAGTTATAAAACCTGATTAGGCACAAAAGAGCACTACGAGCAGCACTGCTATGAAGAACAGATGGACAAGTATGTTTTTGCACAAAATCTGTGTTACCATCTTCAAAATTTCATCTGAGATTTGCCTTGGAACAACGCTGCTCCACTTGTTTTCAGCGTGTGAAAACCTATGCAAAAATCTGTGGTCTAGCAGTGGGCTTGGTGCAGTAGGATAATGGTTGGACTCAATGAGCTTAAATGCCTTTTCCAACCTAAATGATTCTGTTTTTCTAAGTTACTAAACAATTTTCAAAATGTAATGGAAACTGAACAAATCAAGTATTTAAGCTTCAATAATCAGGCCACAAAAAACAGGATAAAGCATGAGACTACGTAAATTGTGTTTTTAAATACAAATCCCCAAATGCAAGCAATCCAGAAAAGGACAACTAACACTGAATTCTTTCATTAAAACCTTACGACACCAAAGGTCTCCAGTTAAAACCTGCTGGCGTCAAGCAGAGCAACGGGGGCTCAAGTGGTTGTCATGTGGAATTGTTTAAATTAGAGTAGTAAGTAGCATTTTTCCCAATCCAAAGTGAGGACAGCAAGCTACGCAGAAAGCTTCTGAGTAACTGTCCCCAAAGGTGCCTCCGTCCTTTTCTATACCCAGGCTCACTCAGCTTTTGATTTAATTAGTACCATTACTTCAAGGAAACAAGTGAGACTACCGATTCTGATGTAAACATCTGTTGAACATTGGGTTGAAAATGTTCATTTCTTTTACACAGGGAAATAAAAAGATGTCAGATTGACCTTTTTTTTCAACCATTAACCAAGTCCATATTAACTGAATTTACTGAGGAAATGCCGCGACTCTGAACCTTATGATGCTTTCAGGTTTCCTTTAATCAGAAGTATAAGGGGAAGGGATCTGGTCGTCTTAACCGAGGAACCCAGCTCCCAGCGCACCCTGTACTTACATTTTTCGGTACAGCGTATACTTCGTTGTTAGATTTGTCTCTCTTCCTGAGGTCCAGGTACAGGTAAGTTTATTATCAACATAATAAATGCAGGAAATATTTCCTGGTGTGTCTGGTGGAACTACAATGAAAAATATTTAAATACAGAAAAAAAGGTCCAGTACAATTCAAGAACTTCAGTGTATAGCTGGTATTATTAGTGAAAAGAACCAGAGTGTGGCGAAGTTTACTAAGTGTCTTCACTTCATTTTCTGATCTGTTACTGGCCTAAAAACTCCTTATAAAACCAAATCAAACCCACTTTTTCTCCCCCCGTGGGGAGATGAAGATGTTCTTTAGCTGTTTCTCAGAAGTGCTTAACCGAGAAGGCCTGGAGGTAGTTTTGCAGTAACTCATGACGTACCTCATACCAAACCACTACACACGCTGTCCTGAACCTCTAAGTACACTCACCTCTACTTGCCTGCAGCTCAAGGCCAGTCCAAAGAGCAACAGACAAACAAAGCAACAGCACAAAGTTTCAGGAAAAGGCATTCTGTGCAAGATAAACTACTCCGGGTTCCTTCTGTCTAACCACATACCCTGTGACAACCCCTCATCTGGGAAGCCTGCATGACCCCAGAGCACAGAAGACAACATCCTAAGAAACACATCTATACGACCTCGAAGAGCCTACTAATTCTAGACTCTCTTTATCTGGTAAGTAAGATTGCACTAAGGGAACCACCCTCTACAATATTTCAGTTTGAAATCAGCCATACAAATGTGAAACCCTCAAAAACTTCTTTGCTAAAGCTAATCAGAGAGAGAAAATGTGAGCTCAGAAGAACTACACCCAGTGGAGCAAACTGGCTGAAAAAGCCCTCTTTCAAAAGGGTACATTTCTGTCCCCCAAAATAAAATGCACAAAAGATCTTTCTCTTATTGACAAGTCTATTGCACACTGAGCTGTGTGGACAGACAACACCGTCTTCTGGTTTTCATTGCACAGATGTCTTTTCTGCATTTATTATTTCTTTACTGGAAGGGCATCCTCAGGCGTTTGTTAGTATAATTTGGATGTAAGCCGCTCAGCAGCTTAGACAATTTGTGGACACATTTAGCCTGGAGTGTTCTCTGTAAGCGAGAATTTCTTTGCACCAGAGGATCGGGGAGGAAACCCTCCCTAGAGGAAGCTGTCTAGGGTAAGTTACTAAAAAACAGTAAAATCCATATTTATGCATTTCTACTTACAGCCAGATTTAACTTCGGTGTGAACCAGAAGTTGCTTCTTGCCCAGGTGCTCAGTGAAACATTTCACATGAGCTTTGCTGTGAGTGAAGTTATGGATGGTTATGCTAGATACAGTCTCATTCACAATGTTATAGTTTTCCCGAGCAATCAGTTCATGGTTCAATTTCCAGATGATGTGGCTTGCATTTCTGTGAGGTGCGTAGCGTTTTCCAAGAATACAAAATAGTCTCAGGGTGGATCCTCTTTCAATTTCAGGAGATGAAGGAAAAATGTCAGCTTCTCTGACAAGGTTTTCATCTACAAACAAAATCAAAGGTATCACATAACCCAATTCCTTTTAAAATGCCAGTGGAAACATGATAACTTCTTTTGTTATTTGTTATCAACCTAATTGGTTTCATTAGATTTTTTTTTTTCATATAGCTTTCAAATAAAATGCTCAGCTATTAATTTGAATCAGATATTGGTGTTTGGAAACTCAGTTCACATTGATTACTATATTAGCACAAGAACTGTGTTTCTGTAACTTCACAGAAATAATAGAGAAGTTTCAGCTCAAAATGGTTATAGCGGCTAAAAATGAAGAGGAGAGTCTCTTGCCCTTTAAATGTTTTTAAAAAAAAACTTTTCTACATGTAAGACGTATACATGTCATTTGGATGTCGACATTACTAATCACTGTATCAGAAAATGCATTGAACTAGTGAGTTTAAAATTTACAGCTAAGCAGCGACATATTTTTCCCCCTCACAGAATGGGTGTTTCCAGATTCAGTGCAGGAATTCTAAACACAGTGCATTTAAAGGGCAAAGACAGAAGCAGAATGAATGATTGAATTCAGCAAAGTTATCCCTCAGAGCAAGAATCACCCACTGGAGTCCTAGGAGTTCGATGCACAGGGTTTTTTTCTTTCTCTGCTGCTTATTTCTCTAAGCCAAACTTCATAAACAAATCTGTAAAATAAACACCAAAACACCCCAACTTTCAAAACCAGCATTTCTTTGAGTGGAAGGAATGGAATTCCAAACAAGTTTCTTTGTTGTTTTCTGAAATTGCTTTCTGTGCTTCTTTTCATGTCCTTTTTTGTTTTGAAGGAGTTTCTTCATGGTTCAGAGTCGTGCTGATGGCTATTTTACAGCCTACCACACAAATTTTACCACGTTATCATTTGAAAGCATTTACCTGTGCAGCTTCCCGTACTGTTCAAGCTTCTACGAAAAGATGCACTTGTCTTCTGTGTTATCCCCAAACAATTTAAGACACGAATAACGTTTTATCAGTGATTGTGCGTAAAGTTGTATCTGGTAAATTTTGTGTGAACATTCAATTACTGTTACAAAGCCATTACTTCAAAATGGTCTTGTGATTTCCTTTTCTAACCTCTGCTACTCAACTCAAACTGGCACTGCTCTCACAAGAGCACTTTTAATCCTCAGCTGCTGTTACCCCTTCGCAAACCAAACTGAAACGGATACAGATGAAATGTAAAAGCTTGCAGAAAACAGTGTCATCCCCCAGAGCAAATTCCTCACCACCTCACAACTAGCCACACAAACACGAACTCCAGCAGTAGGAGTGGGAGGTATGAGGAACTGCCTGCTCTTCAGCGGTTACCTGTGAGAAGTCGAACTGACTGTGGAACCTCAACATTAAAAATGAAAAAGAAACTCTAAAACAACAACAACAAATCCAGGTTATTGTGATCATAATTTGCATTCAGCAAGAGAACATCAAGAATTTTTCTATGCATATAATTGACACTGTCCTATCACTTACTGACTTCCGTTTTTAAAACACAAGTTTTTTTTCATTTTTGGACTCTGAAATTTCATTTTGAGAAGGTCAACTGTTGGAAAACTTTCTTATGGCAAGACAGTTGCTAATAATCAAGACACACACCTGCTATAGTGCTGCAGAGCAGGACGAACATCCAAATCCAACAGCTGATCATTTCCTTGTTCAGTAACTATGAGCAGGAAACGCTGTCATTAAAAAAATATATATAATTAAAAAATTCACCCGTTCTTCTCGGTAAGCACCTGCGTAAGAGTTCATACAGCCGTTTAGCATTCCTCACTCTCATTCAAGTCAGCTGTTACTGCTTTGTTCAAGTGCCACCTTCCTGCACGGTGGAAGAAACTTGATGCTTTTTCCCTTAGAAGTGCATACATGTCCTACAAATAAGAGGGGTAAACCTCTCATCGAAAATCTTTACGAAGGCAATCAAATCCACTTAAGTAACAGCTTCCAAGGACTGTGTAAAGACTTGGCTGGAAATACCTCTACATACACTTGAAATCCAGCCTACCTAACCCATCTTCTGGACAGATTCACTCAGGAGATTGAATGCTTTTGAAAAGGAAGGCTATTGCAGGAGAAAGAATGATCAACACCTCTTGTGTATCATGGACTAATAAAGCGGGAAGTGGACTACTGACCCACGTCATCGTCACCTGAGAGAGGGTGAATTCACATTGGTTTTATCCCAGCGGAATGTCCCATGCACCACACTTGAGGATGTTCCAAAGGCAAGGAAAGGCACCTCTCCCTGAGCACAGGGGAAGGATCACCTCACTTGCCCTGCTGGTTATACCCCCTGATGCAGCTGAGAACACTGCTAGCTTGCTTTCCTACAAAGACGTGTTGCTGGCTCATGTTCTCCTTAGTGTCCTCTAGGACCCCCTGGGTGTATCCTGCAAAGCTGCCCTCCTGTGTGTACTTATACCTAGGGTTTTTTCTCCCCAGGCACACAATACTCTTTGCTGAACTTCACGAGTTTCCTGCCAGCCAGGACTTCTCCAGCTTGCTGATGGCAACACGACCTTCTGGTTTATCAGCCACTCCTCTCAGTTTTGTGTCATCAGCAGACTTGCTGAGAGTATGCTCTGCCCCATCCATCCAGATCATGAATAAAGGCAACATATAGGACAGGATCCAGTATTGATCTCTGGGGCACACCAGAGTCGGTGGCCTCTCACAAGACTTTGTGGCACTGATCACTACTCTCTAGAATCTAGTTTTCTCACTATCGGCTCATCCAGTTCACACTTCATCAGCTTCTCCATAACAACCTGTCTGCCTTGTGGGCCAGCTACAACAAAGGGCAGAATATGTTGCGACACAGCGTATTCCTGTGGCTAGTAGAAAACAGAGGTTTCAGATGCCCTCCAACACAGCAGGGTCTAGGGCCAAATATTCCTACTGAACTGGACAAGTAGCTCTAGCCACTGTGATGATAAGCAAAAGGCGGGCACTACTATTGGGTGGGTGTCAGAAGGATGGAGCCAGGCTCTTCTCAGTGTCACCTAGTGATAGGACAAAGGGCAGTGGGTGTAAGCTGGAACATAGGAGGTTCCACATAAATATGAGAAGGAATTTCTTCACAGTGAGGGTGACAGAGCACTGGAAGAGGCTGCCCAGGGGGATTGTGGAGTCTCCTTCTCTGGAGACATTTAAAACCCCCCTGGATGTGTTCCTGTGCGACTTGGTCTGTGCACCCTGCTGTGGCAGGGGGATTGGACTAGATGACCTTTTGAGGTCCCTTCCATTCCCTAGTGTTCTGTGATTCTGTGATGTTGCTGGAGGTATTTAGGCTCCCTGTTTCATATCAGGTATTTGAAGTTATCCAAGAAACTACTGGCATTTCAGCTCTCTATGCAAACCAGTATCTCAGGAGGGCTCCATGTGGGAGGCAAATGCCATCTTCCTAGAACAGGTACATCAGCAGGTTTCAGACCAGACAAGGCCCTCCCACAGGTTCAGACAGTGCTAGGAAGCAAGTGTGCAACAAGCCACTGTCCGGGACAGAGATCTACAGGTGGGATAAAGGCATAAGGAGTTCTGCCCCGCCTTAGGGACACTCTCGCAGAAAATTCTCTGCAGAAGAATTGGTTTGCAAGAAAATACTTTCACAGTAACAAAGACCAAGCCATAGTAAAGAAAATACTTCTGTGCTCAGCTTCTGCTAGATCTCAGCTCAAACATTATTTTCAGTCTGCCTCAGCAAGCATTTCAGGCACTTTGAGGATATGGGACTGAAAAAAGCTGAAAATATGTGAAAAGGACACATGGGATTAACAGATAAATGATTTGTCCAGTGACACACTCTTAAAATACGGCCATAGCAAGTTGTGTACCAACACGAAATAAAGTCACTACAAAACCACAACCCATTACTTCTTTAATTACCTAGAGTGCAAGTTCTTACTCTCAAAGCAGTAAAAATCATTTGTGCTATTGATGGCAATACAAACAAAAGAACTTCATGCAAATGTTCAAGTATTTCACACCAACAGGTGCAGAATCAAAAGCATACATGCATTTAAAGGTGTATATAGTTAGTTTTAAATCTTATATTTAAAATGGATTTCTAGCAATGGTTACGAGATACCAGAAGGTCTACTCTTTAAAATATATTTTGTAAGTGTGTGTTTATTCTTACTGTATTTTTTAAAGGGAGGATACCAAGGTCGTCAAAAAATTGGTCCCAAAGTAATGGCCACAAGAAAAGTACACTCTGTTCAGAACATAAAGAAAACTCTTAGTGATGACTGTGAAAATACTCTGCCAACTTCACAGGAACACACGCCAATGACTGTTAAACAGCTGTGGCATACACTGGTGCAGCCAATACTTCAATATCTGGATTAGTAGCTGCAGAAAACCACCAGGTTTCACAGCTGATTATCACACTAGGAGCGCTACAAGATGATGTGCCTAATCAAGAGAGGAGAAATGGTAAGCCAAAGGTAGATCAATAATGAGTTGCAGGTGCTGCACTGGTAATTTTTATTTTTTTTTCAAAGTAAATCATTCTGTTAGTTAAATGAAATGTTTTATGCAACGGCTTTACGAATATGGCTTTAACCTTTGAGGCTACACTAATACACGAGAATAGCAGATCCTGTGTGGCATGTGAGGATAAGCACACATACTGTTGTTTGCAGGGAAGATACTAAGGCACTTAGCATTACATAATAATTCTTTATTCTTTCTTTTCTGTAGACTTCACTGCTAGCAGCAAGTAACACAAGCTCACTGCATGTTCTGTACTGTGAAGACTTCATTAACTCATTAAATGAAATAAAATCAGCAGTCCAGAACACAGACTTTCCACTTGTCTACACCAACCACAGAATACAGAGCTTACATATTATGGCTGTGGCTAATCACTGAACATGGCTGCACAGCAAGAAAGAGCAGTAAATGTTGCTGTAAGACTAGATAACTCTATGCTGTGAAACAACTGCTTTGAGGTCACAGGCACAGCAGCATCATTTCAAACACATACAGCAATAGAAGAAATGAGCAAAGACGAGAGAAAATCGATTTTACTACAGCTCACCTGTCAATACTGAACTCGATTAGACTGCTCTAAGGAAAAAGTGCTAATAGGTTTTCCTACCTTGTAGATTACTCAGAAAATAAAAATAACAACTCGGCTAATGCCAAGAACACAACAAAGATCATGGTTCTCCCTAAGAAGGACACAAAAAGTCCCTTTCAGCCTAGGAAAGAATCAACTTACAAAATGTTTTTCATATTAGCACTCCTTTTCAATAGTCCGAAAGCAAAACCACAGCCATGAGTTGACATGGACACTGACTTTATGTGTGAGCAGCTACCCTCCTTCTACAGTGTGAGCAGAACCACGTGCTTGCTTAAAGCATAGAACACTTCAAACGTCGCTGAAACACTAGTAGAGAGATGAAGATTAATCTGCTACGTATTTTAAAACAAAAAGAAGACGGGACAAAAGTGGTTGTGAATGGAGTTAAATCCAGCTGGCAGACAGCCACAAATGGTGCTTTCCAGGGATCAGTACTGAGGCCATTTCCTTTTAGTACGTTTATCAAAGATAAAGATAGTTTCTGTTGATATTCCACATATGCTGCTTTACTGTTTTTGAGGGGGCCTGAGACAGAAGCAGCTGAATTTCAGCCAAAATATTTCAGTTATTTCCATGAAAAAAAAAAACCTTTTTTTTTTAGTATTTCTTTGACCAGCTCCAGCAGTCCCACGCTTTTCATAGCATGTAATTGGGAGGTCAAAGTACTGGGAAATCATAAAAACATGTTTTCATTACGCTTGTTCCAAAATACCACTTACCACTACACGTTGCACTGCAGCACTAACAGGTCAGACTTGGCAAGTCTGGCCATGACGCTAAGCTAAACGTCTGAGAAAAGTTTTCACATGCTCGTCAGAAGCCTTAAACAGACGAAGATCCCATCCACACTCAGTGCAGACTTCCTGTCTGGTACCCACACATAGCCTTTCCTCCTCTTCTTGCGCTTCTCTACCCTTCATCACATAGTAAGTAAATTCCACTTGCTAAAACAGGATTAAACTAAGCCAAACGATGTATTTCTGCTACATTA
Organism: Phoeniculus purpureus; assembly: GCA_028565055.1. NCBI lineage: Eukaryota > Metazoa > Chordata > Aves > Bucerotiformes > Phoeniculidae > Phoeniculus > Phoeniculus purpureus. The sequence goes on from JAOXOE010028980.1 coordinate 8,952, forward strand.
GCAGAAGTAAGCTACTGGATACATGACATCTGAGTTGGTGAAACAGAGGAAGGGACTGGGGACAGACCTCCACTACTGTTCTTCCTAGCTGTGAGCTGTCTGTTTCAGCACTGACCCTACACTGCATGTCCTCCTTCCCGCAACACCAATCAGCAGACGATTACTTGACGTGCCTGCTGCTGGTCAGTACCTGTCATTGACCAAAGTTACAACCTCTTTGTTTCCTCTTAGTGACCAAGACTCAGCAGGCTGCAGCCCAGATCACTTCTTACACAGTTGTCAATACACTGCTATGTAACTAAACAGCTGTTGAGCTATCCACTTCAGAGGTCGTGCACGTAAAACTGACGAAAGAACACTCCTGTGTGCAAGTCACACAACAAATTCAGAGACAAGGAGAATGAGCGGTGACCTCTTTAAAGTCTATGAATATGTGAAGGGTGGGTGTCAGGAGGATGGGCCAGACTCTTCTCAGTGTCATCTAATGACAGGACAAGGGGCATTCGATGTAAGCTGGAACACAGGAGGTTCCATACATATATGAGAAGGAACTTCTTCACAGAGAGGGTGACAGAGCACTGGAAGGGGCTGCCCAGTACGGTTGGTCTAGGTGGTCCTGCTGTAGCAGGGGGATTGGACTAGATGATCTTTCAAGGTCCCTTCCATTCCCTAATATTCTGTGATTCTCTGATTCTGTGAAGTGTTTCGCTTAAAAATTACCTACAAAAGCTAAATTCTTAAAAACAAATAACATGTTTCTTCTTCGGCCATGTAAAAAATCAATTCATCAAAGCCAGATTTCTTGCAGGAAACAGTGAACTCAATGGAAGTCTCATTAAGTGGATAAAACATTGCATATCGTAGTTTATGAAATAAGGCTTTCTGAATGCTGAGTTTCCATTTTCAGTTCTAAACGTGTTGTTTGAGAGAGCTATGGTTTAAGAATTTAAACAAATCGGGGGAAAATATTATCCAAAGGACGTTTTTCCTATACTCTGTTTTGGACTATTTCCTAATCACCCTTCTTCCATGCTTCAGGACAGGAAAACCTTGTCCATTCATATCCAATTTTAAGATTGTTTTTAAGCACACATATTTTTGCAGTGTAGCTGTTACACCATGAATAAAACCCATGGTAGTATGGCTCTAGCCTGTATAGAACAAAAGCCCAGTCACCTTCAAGAAATTCTAACATCTCTGCTGGAAACTGACAGGGCATCCTCTTAGCCTGACACTCTACTAACAAATGATGATGAAAGAAGCTGAACAGTTATTGCTGTCTGTTATTTAGCTATTGCTGCAACTCTGCCATGCCAGGTGCCATAGGGAGGGCCAGACCTTTCCCTGTACAAGAGTAGTCAACTCTGAATGATGGGAGGCTGAGCCCACCTTTGACCCCACTGGCACACCCAACACTGATGTTGTGCACAGACGCAAGCAGAAAAGCCGTAACCATTAGTTTTTAGAACTCCAAGACTCAAATCCATCAGCTTTTACACAAATCCCAGAGGAAAGGAGGACTTTCCAGGCAAACAATCAAAATGTGAACACCAGTCTCCCCCTTAGATGACAGGGTGTAGAAACAAGAAGCATCACCTTCCAGTATTGGTCAGGATTCCATCAAGGACAAGTACCAGTGAGCATCAAAAGAGGCACAGAAGTTTCTCTACATAGGTCAGAGAAGAGTAACTAAACATACTGGAGGAATCTATACAAGTGAGGGACACCTAATGGCTTTTTCCAACCTTCTAACTTGCCCTGATAGATCATCCTGGGAAAAATTACAGACACTGTTATGAAAGATCCTGGGTACTTGGAGAGATGATTTTGTGTCAGTCACTTTCAGTTAGTACAACATTATTAAACAGGACAGTTACCTTTGTGCCCCTCTCTTGAGCACAGTCACTCAAAGGTGGAGAAAAAGATGCCTCTGCCACAGTAAGCAACCAGATGAGAAAAATGGATGGGTCAGGGCAGGAGGATCCATGCAATAGGCTTTACAGAAATGTAGAACCCGCACTGAGAAAGGGTGTCCAGATCCAAATCTCTTGCAGTTTCCAGATGTAGGTGGTAACCTGAAGTTTGTACAGAATTTTGTAACCTGTCAGAAGATGAAAAAAGGCTTTCTGTAGGACTTCAGAGCATTAGTTCACTTAGTCCAGGCTTGCCTCTTAAGCCAAGACCAATGCCAGGTGTTTCAGAGTAAAACATACATCCACTTTAATAATGTTAGCAAACTGTGTTTCAGAAGAAGTCAAACACAAACTTTCCTAGACTATTGTATCATCTACAGCCCCAAAACACAAGATACAACTATAGTGCCTGCCCTACTGCAGTGTACTGCAGGGATGTTATAAAAGTACAGAGAATGAGGCAGGTAATCCTTTGTTCCCACAGACACAAGAAAGCAAAAGAACAAAATGAGCACAAACCCCCACTCTTGCACTTTCGTATCGCTCAGATAAGATGAATTGGCCCCCCCTGCAGCTTACCTGTACACAAAATACGTCATTCTGAAAAAAAGAGATTCAATCATGTACTCTAGAAAACATCATAAACTCAGACTCATTACAGATTCAGCTAACAGTGAGATTTCCACTTAAATGCTACTACTGTAACATTTTTTCTTAGGAATTAATGTAGACTTCAGAAAACACCTACATGCCATTTCATCTCCTAACCTTTTCACAGCAATTAAGAAGCTTGCTTACCCTCCTGGTATCAAATATCCTTCTCCATATTCATCCCAACTTTACATAAATATACAGAGTATACACTAAATCATCCTTATAAGGTTTGTTTTTCATTTTCTTTGGCTACTTAATACTTTCTTTTGAAGGTTCTCCAGTATTTCACACCCTTCCTCACAAGCAGACACAATGTCTCAGTAGTCAGAGCTAGATGAACACAAGTGAGGGACAGACTCCACTGCATTAATGCAGTGTAAGGTGACAGGGCTTCAACTATTCCTTACCACCGCTAAACACCTCACGTGACTTGTTGCAGGATCACTACCACACAATTACCTGCTACTCCTGTACACTTAAGTTGAACATGACCCCTTTTTCCCCCTGACAGAGCACAGTCATCTAAACTGTCTTAATGTTACCACTTTCCAAGAGGTTTGGGGTTTTTTCCCTGTTAAAACATCCTCTGAGCACGTTCTTTGATCCCAAATACGTTGATCTTGCTGCTCACCTGCATAAGACAATGCCGTATCACCCTGCTAATCCGTAGTGGCTACACATCCTACTTTACTTTTGTTTGCTACCTATACAGTAAATGTTTACAGTTTAACAATGTTCTTGGTCAAAAATGACAGCTGAACTCGCTGGTGAAACCAGGCTCCATGGCACCGAGTAAAACCAGCTACATTTTGAGATCTCCCAGTACATTTTTAAGTGAGAATGTTCCCTGCAAGTACCAAATCATGCAAAAACTTACCAGACATGATTATTACAGAAAAAGTCAAGTTCTTTATAGTCAATACTGCAAATTTTCTGATGCTAGAGAGCTGGGCAGAGAAAAATTTAATTAAATATAACAAGGGATAAGTGTAGACTCTTGCATCTGGGCAACAAACCCAGGGACCATATAGGCTGGGGACTGACCTGTTGGAGAGCAGTATAGGGAAAGGGACCTGGGGGTCCTGGTGGACAGCAGGATGACCATGAGCCAGCAATGTGCTCTTGTGACTAAGAGGGCCAACAGCATCCTGGGGTGGTGGATCAGAATGGGGGTGGTTAGCAGACTGAGAGAGGTCCTTCTCCCCCTCTACTCTGCACTGGTGAGACCACATCTGGAGTATTGTGTCCAGTTTTGGGCCCCTCAGTTCAAGAAGGACACATGGAGATGCTGGAGAGAGTGCAGCATAGAGCAATGAGGATGATGAAGGAAGCAGAACACCTCCCTTATGAGAAAAGGCTGAGGGATCTGGGTCTCTTTAGGTTGGAGAAGAGGAGACTGAGGGGTGACCTCATTAATGTCTATAAATATGTGAAGGGTGGGTGTCAGGAGGATGGAGCCAGGCTCTTCTCAATGTCATCTAGTGATAGGACAAGAGACAATGGGTATAAACTGGAATGTGGGAGATTCCATATAAACGTGAGAAGGAAATTTTTCACAGTAAGGTGTCAGAGCACTGGAACAGGCTGCCCAGGGGGATTGTGGATTCTCCTTTTCTGGAGATGTTTAAAACCCACCTGGGTATATTCCTGTGTGACTTGGTCTAGGTGATCCTGCTGTGACAGGGGGATTGGACTAAATGATCTTTCATGGTCCCTTCCAATCCCTAATGTTCTGTGATTTTGTGATAAGCCTAAAGCTTTTTTTAACTCTATTTTTATCTGTTTTGAGACCTGTTTTGTTACTGATCGGCCTCTCTGACAACAAAAAACTGAACTACCCTTCCATTACCCTGTCTGATACACAAAGATTTCTTCAAGCATGAAAACATTCTTTTGTCCAGTGTCACAGAGAGAAACTAGAAGTTAGATTGCAGCAGTCTTCACAAGACCGTCACAGAGTGCATAACAGATAAGAAGTTCAGCGGAACTTCCCCAGTTGAGGCATAAGTGCGTGCAGGCGATACTCATGATGGATGAGAGCACAAACATAATTTGAATTTTATTCCCAGGAAGCAGAAGTTCTGCAAGTATAGAAGACGCATGGGGCTGGTGTATTTAAACCTGACATGCCACTTTGGGAAAAATCTGGGTGAATACAAGCCATTTAAGCAGCTGGCAGTTAGGAAATATCTTTGCCTGACTGCTTGCATTTCTCACATTTTGAGAATCAACTCTTACCATTGCACATATACAGAAAACCACTGCCCACCATCTCTATCATGTTCTTCCCAAAATTTGGAAATTTGGCAGTCAGTTAAATGGGAAGTTTGAGTTCCTACTGACTCGTGGACTTGAAAGAAAAAACTATGAAGGAACTGCTCGGCCCAGAGACACTGCATCAAGTCTGGGATGGACATCCAAAGACAGCTCAACGCAAGCACGCACCAGAGTGGGTAAAGACCTGGTCTAGTAACATTCCGGGGAAGAATTTCGTGCTTTCCCGTGCTCCACACTAACACAAATGGACAGACGGACCCCCACCAATACAAAACTTCTCACTTACCGCAGCTGCGAGAACGGACGTTTCTCTCACCAGGCGCCTGTGCCTCCCGCGATTGCGAAGGGGCGTAACAAAGTAGGAAGTTACCAGCCACACGTTTTCCTGTAATTCCGGCGGACGCAGGCCACCGCCCCGGCAACTAACGGGGATCCCGGGCAGCGCTGTTTCGGCGCGTCCTGCGGGGAACGGGGGTGCCGCCGTGGGGTCTGCCGGGTCCGGCGCTCCCCGGTCGGGAGCAACACCGAAAGGGGCCTGGAATGGGGGCGGGGGGGGCCGCTACCTCTGCACTGTCCCCACCGTTGTCTGCCCCCCGTCCACTACTGTCTATTCCCCGCACACATAACCGCGTTCCCCGGGGCTGCAGGGATGCAGAGGGCCAGCCGGGGGCCGCAGCTGCTGCCGATGCCTCCTTGCGGGACGAAAGAGACCCTGCAGCTCCTCCACTGCAAACTTTTAGGATGCTCACGGTACTTTCAGAGGGCATCAAGCGATCGGCTCTGGCGCTTCTGTGCAGAGGAGTCAATTCACACAGATCTTCAAATTGCATAAACGCGCCCAGTGAAACAAGCGCGTTAGGCAAGAGCCGTCGAGGAGAAGCACTCACTCACTCACTCACTCACCCAGTTGTACATACCTCATGCGTTACTTGGAGTGCCAGCGCTGCAAAAGGAGCAGCTGAAGTTACAAACCCTTTTAAAGCTAAGTATTCCAATTAATGACTTAGCAGAAAACTGCAGCCATCAACAACATTAAAAGGAATGGTAATTGAAGCAATAGTGCAATTAAGAGATACCATGAAGTTAGCAAATGGAAGTCCAAAATCCCCAGTGATGTGCCTTTTAGTAAGCACTGACAGTCCTTCCTAAGACAACTCTCTCCAAGAACAGAATATTGCATGTTCATATCTTGATCAATACAGATCCACTCTAGAGGTCTTGACCTCCTTTTCAAGGAAGAGATCAGTAACATACAATCAATATGCTTGTCCTACATCAGCGTCACAGGCAAAACAATCTGTATCATAGAATTATTAGGAATTGGAAAGGACCTTGAAAGATCATCCAGTCCAATCCCCCTGCCACAGCAGGATCACCTAGACCAAGTCACACAGGA
>JAOXOE010028981.1:0-15188 GCA_028565055.1 Phoeniculus purpureus
TTCCCCCTTCAAACCTAGTTTAAAGCCCTATCAATGAGCCCTGCCAATTCCTGCCCCAGGATCCTTTTCCCCCTCTGCGACAAGTGCATCTGGTTAGTTGTTTGCAGCTCTAGTGCCTTGTAAACCGAGCCATGATCATAGAATCCAAACCCCTGTTGATGAAATGACACCAGTCCTGGAGCCATGAATTGAGCTGTTGGCTCTTCCTAAATGTTCCCTCATCCATCGCTGATGTTAGAGCAGAAGACAACTTGAGCTCCTGATCCCTTTAGTAGTTGCCCTAAGGTCTTGAAATGTCTTTTAATTGATCGTGAGCCTCTCATTGTTGCATCGTCACCACCCACCTGAAAGAGCAGAAGTGGATTGTAGTCTGAAGGACTCATGAGGTTGGGAATTTTACCTAACATGTCCCTTACCTGGGCACCAGGGAGGCAGCAGAGCTCTCTATGAAATGGGTTCGGTCTGCACGTTGGGCCCTCTGTTCCCTTCAGTAGGGAGTCTCCTATAACAATGACCCTTGGAGGTTTCTTTTCCGGATTGGTTTTGATGGCTGGCCCGAGGCAGCCCATCTTTGGTGGTCAAGGAGACTCTCCGTTTTGATAGGGGTAACAGAATAAAAAAAATACAAAATTCTCAGACAAATAGTTTCACCAGACCTGAGACTCTTTTGAGTGACTCTTGCAGCCCTCCTAAGGTTCAACATCCCTTCAACAACGCTGAACCTCAAACTGAAGCATGCACCCTTGTCACTGCACATCCAGAGCCAAGACTGTTCTAGGGTCTTTGTCATTTTCTTCCTGAAAAACAACTCCTTCTACTTATACGATAGTGTAACGGCAGGAACGCTTCTGCACCTGGCAGTTCAAAAGGTCCTAAAAGCCCTTCCAGACTTCGCCTTTCCCAGGGCACAGCTCACCCCGTTCTTAGAAATTTTAGCTGGCAAAAGGAAAAACAAAAAAAGCTTCAGGATGGCAAAAATAAAAACCTTCGGTATATTGGACAGAGAAGTAGTGGCATCTTCTTCACCGGAAACTCCCCAGACTCAGCTCGACAGAGACGTGAGTAACCTGATCAGCATTCTGTAGCAGTTTAAGAGGTGTCCAGAAGCCCTTTCCAGTTGACTTTGCTATGACTCACAATCACAGGTTTGCTAAAACGCAGTTAATTCATTATCTCTTTTAGCCCAAAGGATCTGTTTACAAATGTGACTCAAATCCTTCCCAGCCTGTTTATTCTTCAGTTGCTTTGTAAAATCACCATTCTAACACTCGTCTCTCTCTGTATCTTTAAAGAACTGCTTGCCAACTCTTCTGGGGGTTTTTTTGGTGCAGTTTAATGATGGACTATTCAGGAAACAAAAGATAATCTCATACTAAGACATGGATTGACATATTATCCTGTCAATCTCATATTTAAGCAACCAAATTCAACAGTGTTGTGTTAAATTCAAGTTGGCAAAGCAAAGACTATGTTAGTACCGACCTTTGGAGTAATCCATGATTTCTTCTTAAATTAAACAGCTCTTTCTCCCACTGCTAGTCCCGAGAGGTGAGCAACTCTTGAGGCATCATGATCATCCTCCTTAAACTCTCCCTTGGGAAACACCCAGATGACAGCCCTCCTTTGCCTGTGTCTGCCTGTAAATCACAACCTTACTTTCAGCTTTTCCTGAGGAACAGTGGAAACTACACTGGTACCAATGACGTGCTGTTTTCCAAGATTAAACCAGATGACTTACTCCATGTTGGAGGCTAATACACCTCTGCATCCTTTACAAGGAGTTGAAGTTGGGAGGAATCTGTAGCTTTTTTATATTTCATCCTTCAGGTGATACCTTGGATGCTCTAATAACCTTCTCTCTCCAGCCATCAAGACAGCGATCCCTAAGCATTTGCCACTACTGGAAAGGTCACTGCACTCTACAAATTATTTATAGAGTATTATCTTTAAACAATGACCTTGTTCTTGATGGTTGGATTAATTAACATTGTATAAACCAGCTTAGATTAAGACTACACCGCTTTCACGTGAAGTAGCACGGTCATGTGTCAGAGAAACAAGTTCCATTTTTGTTCTGTTGGCTCTCAGACTGCCCACAAAAGAGGGGGGGAAAGCTCTGCTACATATCCTACGATCTTATCCCTTATCCTTTCTGACCAGCACAATCTGGCAGGGAAGAAATAGCTCTACTGATAAGAAGGAGCATCTCCCTCGCTTTCAAGTGAAGCACTAGTAGTTGTCCTCCTTCAAGTCAAACAGAGCTCATGGTACAGTATTTGTTTAAGACACTTTCCAGTATGATGGAACTTATTAACTTGTTTCTATTGTGTCCTTTTGGATTAGGCTGGAAAAGAAAGGAAGAAAGAGGAAAAGAAGCACAGCTCCCACAACGGCGCTAGCTCGCCGCATCACTTTTCTTTTGGTCGGTGCCCCTTGGACCCGCAGAAGCCAATTCCATTCCGATTATCATTTTTAAAAAACCTGCTGAAAAGCAACACTTGCTTTGGAAAGTGCTTTGGGAACGGTCTACAACAAACAGCAGCTAACCCAAAAACCCACCTGGGATGGTGGAGTCAATTTGATGTTTGGGTGCTCGTACTTTCTGAGACCTTCCGATAGGAAGAAGCTGGTAGTCACAGACCATCTGCCCGGTCACTTATTTACACATCGCTTTTAGGAGTGGCAGTGGGGAAAAGAAGTGCCTCGACTGTGCTCTAGTTAGAAGAGCAGCCAAGCTGCACCTAAGCCTAGGTTTTCAAACGTTGGTCCTTGCCACGTGTTGAGGTAAGTCAAACCAGACCAGCACTCTCACCAGAACGATGTGAAGGTGGAATAAACGTTTTGAAATGATGACTGCAACTGAAACCACCTCTAAAAGATCACAGAACTGAGACATTCAGGCAAGTTTTGAAGCCACAGGAAAGATAAGCCAAAAACAAGCAGCAGTGACTAGACAAACCTCACTTGAAAGGCTTGATAACTGTTGCCTGCCTGATTCTCTTCAGAGGAAGTTAAAAGTTATAAAAGCTATTTGACCCTTAAAATCTAATTTAGCAGGATCCTAAACTGGGGTTTTTTTAAGAGAGAAAAAGAATGACAAATGCAGAGACATAGAGGCAGCATCCAGGGGAGTCTGACAAGCAGCAGCAGCAGCAAGCACTGCTCCAAAGAACACACAAGTTCTTTTATTGTAGAAAATACCTAGAATTCCATGTTTATCTTGCCACAATAACCTACTGAATGGTTATCTAAGCTACCCTTGTTTTGCCAGGTGACTCGATGTGTCTGCAGGTTTTACCTCACATTAGCTTTAGTCTGCTGTGTGCAAAGTTCTACACAGGAAATGAATATAACCGAAAAGTTTGTGTGTCTATTCAGAAAAAACAGTCTTGACAGAAAATGATCACCTGCAACAGGAACTCTTCCTGGTGTTAATTCAGATTTGCCTTAGTTTCTACAAATAAAGTAGCATAGGTTTTGTATATTGGGGTCTCCTTCTCTGGTAGACGTTCCTGTGCGATTTTATCTAGGTGATCCTGCTCTGGCAGGGGGATTGGACTGGATGGTCTTTCAAGGTCACTTCCAATCCCTAATGTTCTTTCAAGGTCGGTCCCAATCCCTAATGTTCTGTGATCCCAAAAAGCCCAAACCCCTCCTCTGTCTCTCTCTCTAGTAAATAATCACTAGTAGATATTACAAGAAATCCAGTGACACGCATTAAAAAACCCCAACCAACACGAGAAGCACCTCAGAAGTGCGTATTTGAGTACTCGTGCATGTTTCTTCAGAATTATTGAGGCTGCAAAATACCTCTAAGATCCCCAAGTCCAGCCTATGCCCTAATATCACAATTCCTCATCCTCAATTCTTGTTGTACAAGCTGTCCAGCTTTTCCCTAAATCCCAAGCTGGCTTTGCCTATGGCACACGGTCACGTAGAAATCTGTCTAACGTACTGTAAGTGGAACTAGTCTGAACATAACAACTTCTCCGAGACGAGTTCAAGATGGACAGAAACAAGACTGAACTTGGGAGTTCGGTTTCTTGAAAAAAAAAAAAAGAACAAACAACAAACCTGCTGCCACGGCATGAGGAGAAAAAATTATCTCACCCCCAAAATATGACAGCAGAAGCAAGAGAAGACACGGGGAATGAAAGGAGTTCACTCATCTTCACTACCCAAATACCTTCAGAGTAGAAGTCTAGTGTTTTCTAAGACTTCAGTGCAGAAGAAGCCTAAATACAAAATACATGAATCTTTAAACAGTCATCATCATCAGAAGAAAGCATCCTGAGTTTTGGACGGTGCATGAGGAATCGTGAAGCAACCTGCATTTTAACCTGTCTCACGGGAAGCCCTTCTTGTGTAGATCGCCAGTCTCTCTCCCTCTCTCAAAACATCAGTATCAGAACAGACAGACCACAGGACAGTAAGAGCAATGAACACTTAAGGACGTTCGTTCTTCTGCAAAAAACCCCCTGATCTATCCAAAAGCTTCTACCAACCCTTAGACAAGGTCCAGAGGAGAAAGCCTTGGCTCTTCATCAGAGCTGTACCTGGCTTGCAGATGAGACGCCAGAGGAGCAGCAAATAGCTGAGAGGCTCCTTTTTCTTCTTGGTCGTGCCACAGGAGCATCCTGCTCAAACTTCATCCCCTGGGTGCTGCCAGCACAAAGGCACCAAAGCAGGAGCAACACAAGTCTGTCTTCGTCCCGGTGATATTCTACAGGTGTGTGTGTGTGCAGCAGAGGCTCATCTGATGTGAAATTTGGTTACGTATCCGGGTGCATGAGTGACTCACCTCTAAAAAATACTGGTTTCTCATGCTTGCATACGGGTGGAGATTGTACAAACACACAAGTGCTGTGCCTGGGCTAGAGCTAGCCTTTTGAGACCGGATTAGTGTCCAAGGCCAAAGAGTTCACGATTTACCAATGAAAGAAGAGGATGAAAGTAAAAAGATATATGCAAAAATATCATCAGAGTAACACAAATAGTTAGTGCTGAAATCTCATGTGGAATTAAGCTACAGCAACATCTACACCTCATATGCAACCTCCACAATGGTCCTGCTATTCATTGGCCTCAGGAAGAAACCCAACTCCTACTTGCAACAGGGTCCCAGGCTCAGTCCAGGATTAACCCAGCTGTTCAGGACGGGATCAGAACACTATAGCCAGGAGTCCTGCCTTCGCAGCAGTGCCCATCAGCTGCTGGGCACGAGGCAGCTATGAGAGCCCAGTGGGCTAGGGAGTGGCAGCAGGTGCCTGCAGGAGCTGACCTGTGGAATGGTGCCTGCCACAGCGTCCGGTGCGGAAGACCCTTGGTAAAAATAAACCAAAAGGAAGTACAGATGAGCCAGAAATTAAATGCTAGCATCTGGTGTTGGAGGAAGAGCCCATTGGTCAGACAACATGCTAGGGGTCTACGCCAACTGTACTCGGGCCAGTAGGAACATTCTTATTGACATCAATACCAGCATCACGAGGGCCAAGAAAGAGACTTTGTGACCTGTACCTTCTCACTAAATGCTACCCCATCACACCATTTCGTTATCTTCAGAAGGAAAGCTCCACTGATTTCCAGAAAGCTTTTGATGCAGTTTTTATCACACTTTCAATTCTCCAGCAGCAGACACCACGCTAACTGCCTGTGGTAAAACAGAGAGAGTCCCCAGGCTGCGTAGCGCAGAAACCCTTCTCAGCTCTGCTCGCCCACACGGGAGCATGTCGGGGCTGGCAGAATGCACCATCCCACCTGCATGTGCAGCACTGGATTTGGTACTGGCTGAAAGGATGGAAGGTTGGATTAGCAGCTGAAAAACCCAATTGAAACAGCAGCGATCCTCAGCAAAATAATAAGGGAATACTGCCAGCAGTTACTAATGCACGACACCACGTTAAGAACTGAGGAACACCAAAGTCCTCCTATATCTCTGGGTGGTAGATGTCGCCACAGAGTTGGCTGCTTAATGCAAAACTGTTAAGCAATGTTAATATGAAATAACTCTTACAAGTAATGGATGATATGCCTAATGGAAGAGCAAACCGGCGTGCAACTTCTGCGAGGCGTTGGAGTAGAGTTGTTTTAAAAGCCTTTTAGGAGACAATATAAACCAGATCAAGAATTTACTGACAAGACCATGTCTTTGGAAATATTAAACCAATAAAACTAACCGTTTTTTAAGTTCTATAGTAAAGTTTATACTTTTTTTTTTTTAGTTTATTTTATATGTACACTTTTTAGTTATTCTTTTTTCCTTGTGCTAAATAATAAGGGAAGATGCTAAATAATTAAAACAAAGCATTATTTTTTTCCAAACAATACTTACTGGTATTTAAATCGACAACAAATTCATTTATTCAGCCAGTGGGAGATAATTGACATTTCTTCTTCTTCTAATCAGAGCCAAATATTTGTTCCTTCTGCAAGTAATTTATTACTAATTATAACAGTCTGATGTGTGGTATTTTCTAGTACTAAAAAGAGGGCTACAGATGAACAAATGCGGCTACAATGAAGCTTTCCAAGCACAACGGAAGGAAACCCAAAGCTCATACACAGACATTGACAGCAGGTCTGTTTCCAGACTTTGGACACCCACATAGCCACAAAACAGGTGCAAATTGATGAGGCTTCTGCTTATGAATCTGGTAGTTTGTGTATCTGGGAGTGAATGTGTCACATCAAACCCAAAATCAGACTCAACTTCTTTCAAGTACAAAAACTGTTCAATATTTTTTGGTTTTTTTTCACAGTTTATTCCTTCCTCTTGCTACCCTTCACCTTCCTTGGGAGAGAGCCGTCATCTCTCTCCAGAGTGGAAGAAACACTTATCTTCAACTGACACTGAGTTGCAGTAGTTTTGCTGTTTTGAATTAAATAAATGCAGGAGCATGAACACAGTCTGCTAGACATATATGCAAGAAGCACAACTCCCTCAGTGGCTGAGATAGTCTTCAAACTTAGGTGGGACCTGGAATTCACAGTCACGAAACATTAACATAGCCAAGCATTTACCAGTCCAAACCGAGACATTCCTGCAGGTATCAGGGATAACCAACCGCGACTTGTAAGAACATAGCTTGAGAAGATACAAGAAATACGAAGATGTGAGACAAAATAGTCTCCAACTACCAAAGATCAGAACACACACAACGCACACGGCAAAGTCCCCAGCATCCGCTTCCTGCGAGGATATCAGAATCTCCTTGAGAACCCGTGCCAGGAGCCGCGGTAAAAACATGCATTGGTCTTTCTGGGTTTCAGATGTTGTGAGACAGAAGAGCCTTTCCATTCCTTTCTTCAACAACTAAGTTTGGTTTTAAAGAATGTCAAAATGTCAAAAAAACCCATAAAATGAAGAAAAAAAAAGACCTTTCAAACCAACGTCAAACGACAAATAAGTCCCTGCTTTGGCTCGATGCGTCAACACGCAAAACCTAATCCCACGAGATGCTCAAGTTACGGAACTGGCGCGTTGACCGTGACCGGGTAAACATTAAAGACGTACAGACAGTTGGCTCTGCTGCTGTCAGAGTCGTCGGTGTTGGCTACAGCAAGAGCAATCTAACCATCTTCTCGGGGTGTACTCAAACTCATTTGAGGAGAAAGACAATTTAAATATATATTCATAAAGTAATTTGCTCGTCTTATTTATTTTTGTTCTCTGATTTGAGCCCAGAAAACCGATTTAAATCACAGAGACTGTGGTTAAACCAAGCCAGTTCATCAGATGACTTCTGCCTTTGTTAGAGAGTCTAATGAAACCTGCTACGGCGTTACAGCAGCAATCACCAGGAGTCTATTTACTCTGCAAACAACTGGCATAAATACGTGCTCCTTGCGCAAACGACGGCGTGCAAAGAGCACAAGAATGTCCCCCTGTGGAAGCTAAGAGGACTATTTAGGTGAAAAGAGAACCCACAGCCGTCGGCAGGGAAATAACCTTGGGGCACAGCAAATATTCGTAAATATTGAGACTAATCACACGCTACAGAAGGAACCCCTTATCGACGACAAGGGAAGCTACACTGCTCTACCTCCAGCACAATCTGCTGCCCTAACCCAAGACCTCTATCAGTCCGTGATGCTCCTCATCTCTCAAACAAATGATCCTCATGCTTGTGATAACACATCAACAGAACTGTAGGAGAGAACACCTGCTCAAATCCAGCATGGTCAAAGATGTCTGTAGACCAGAACTCTATTTTCACTTCTGCCACACACTCCTTATGCTTCTCTGACTGAATAAGGGGCTTGAGATGAACCTTGAGGTCACTAACAAGCACCATGTAGAATGGTGTTCTGAGGACATCTCCCACGTTGTCCCATCTCTGAGCTGGGCATGAAGCACAGCAACCTGAGGTGCGTGGGTATGAGTACAGTTAGAAGAAGAAGCAGTGACAAAGCATCCTTCATCCATCAGTTCATTTCAGCAGAACACTAAAGGAGAGGAAGACTCAGCTTTCTGGTTGCTTAAACTTGAAGGAAGTTCTACAGCCACATGTCCATCTCTGGACTGTAGTAAATAAGCTAAAGCAACATAGAACCAAGGCTGTCTCCATCACTGACTCCTGAAAATTTGCTGCCCAAATGGAAGGACTGAAAAGTCTTCAGAGGCAGAGGGATTGTAAAGAGAGAATTCTGCAGTTCTATGACGAGATTCCTTCGGTGATTGACCTGAGGGACTGACCATGAGGCCACAGAGAGCAAATGCTCTACTGCCATTGCCCTGTGGATTGACTTCAAAAGGGAGAGTGTAGGATTTGATGATCGCAAACACCTTCGAGTATCCCCAGAGGAAGGAAGACATCAGGCACAGGTTCAAGGCAGGGAGGAGATGCCTCTGGCACAGGGTTGGTCACTGCCAGGCCATTGTGCGTGACATAAGCTCTCAACGACATCATCACTGACGAAAGTAGTCCTGCAGCAAAGTTGTCCATCAAAGAAGGTCCTGCTGACCACTTCAGTGCCATTTTTGGTAGTCACCTCCAGAGGCATCAGAAGGCACCAGAACTAAACAGAGTATGTGCAAAAACGCACCTATAAATGGCTCAGGATGGTTTTGGCGTCATTTTCTGAAACCTAAGGAACGCCAGGTGTCTACAATAACTGGGGGAGGTTTCCATGGGCTACTCCCCTGAATGCTCCGTGCTCTAAGGACTACCAGCGTCCCAGATTCCTTGCTGGGTCTAGCTACAAACACCAAAGACTCACTCAGTCAGTTGAACACAAAGGATCCCAAAAACACTTTTCCATGTCATAGATGAGGAGAACACAGGAACAAAAGTCACATGAGCAAAGGTAAGGGTGAAACAACTACCTGGGACTTCTGAGTTGCAAACAATACGAGTCATTTAAAAGGCAGAGGCGTTGCCGCAGAAGAAAAGACACAAATCCTGTCGGGGCAGAGCAAATGCGCCGGTGTGTGGTTTGCATGGGGGGAGGGAAGAGAAACAAAGGGAATTGCTCCATCAGCCTCTTTGCAGCTTAGGTTTGTTTGCTTTTTCTGAAGAGGAGCTTTTTGAATTACTCTTTATATCTATATAAATGAAGAAACTTGTGTTTATCAAGGCACTTGATCCCAGAGACACCTTAGGGCTGGTAGTTTAATCCACATCTTCATATGTTGCCTTACTTGTTTTTAATCTCAAGAGTAAAATTGAAAGACTTTCCACTGAGGCTGCAAATCTTTTGCTCCCTCAGCTTGTTCACCTACAGTGAACACAAAGTAAACCCACCTCGCCCAACGAACTAGCTCTTTGTTCATCTATCTGCCAGGCTATTTACAAATACCTCCCAATCGCAGCTTTATAGGGGGAGGGCTAAAGAGCATGTTCCAGCTCCAAACAAACGGACGTGTCATCTCGCGTCCTTCCACAAAGAAAAGCGAAGGGCTGGAATGCAGCAGAGATTTCAGCTTGGAATCTCATCTCAGGTGTTCATTTTCATACCTTTTCCCAGGTGCTTTTCACCTGCAAAACACCCGCAGTTGCCCTGAACACACTGCAGCAATCAATTGTTGTACCAGATGGTACGTGAGACAGGGGCCACGTGTGGCTGCTGCGGGGGCTTCCCCCTCTCCAAATGGATTTACAGTGTCGCGAGAGGAGGGAGAATCTCCATCTCAGCTGGGCAGGAAGGTAGTACCCATCGGCAGCGAGAAGGCAGGAACACACAGAAGTCTCTGACAGCAACGCCTGGAACGCTCTTTTCCTCCCCAAACAAGAACGTATGGCCCGTGCTGACACAAGAACTTCTAGCTGTGTGTGTGAGATGCTGACCTCTTGGGTAAAACCAGGCAGTTTTGACGACACATTACACGCAGCAGGATGGGAACCAAGTAGGAATCATAGAATCATAGAGGTTGGAAGGGACCTCGAAAGATCATCTAGTCCAACCCCCCTGCCAGAGCAGTACATCACACAGGAAGGCATCCAGGTGGGTTTTGAATGTCTCCAGTGAAGGAGACTCCACAACCTCTCTGGGCAGCCTGTTCCAGTGCTCCGTCATGCAATGGAATGGGTTTTCTCAACCAGGAAGATTGGCACCAACACGTATCCAGATTAAAACCACATTCTTCATAGGCACTGCATACATTCTAGAAGCAAACGCAGTCTTTACTCTCTGGTTTTCAGTTGGTACGGACCACGTAGTTATTCACACAACACTAACACCAAATCCATTCCATGTTTTATGGCATCAACCAGCAGGAAGTGTAGTGAAGGCAAAATTCAGAGGCTGCTTCGTCTGTCATTTGTACGGGTTCTAGTACTAAGTGACTAACATTCAGACTTTGGAAGAAAGGCTAAATCAAAACTAATGCTGAAATATTCCCACCGCTGGCTTAGCGTCAAGACACAACTACAAGTAAAAGCAAAATAGCTGTGGCTACCAAAACCTGTTATTTCTTCACCCTGTGCCCCGTTCAGTCCTTTCACTTTAACCAAAACACGTCCCCAAAAAAGTTCCTTTAACCTTGCCTGACGAAGCAGCGCAGAACACCACGGAAACTTTACACCCTGTTTTTGTCACCTGGAATCAGACAATGTGTTTACCATATTGTGCAGCCTCCTCACACCCTAAATCCTAATGAGGATTTACATTGAAGTTTCTCTCAAGTTTACGTTCCAGGCAGTACCTAAGACATTTTTTTCCTCTTTTCATATTTTTAGGCTCAGACATTAACTCCTGCAAAGCCCCAGTCCTTTCCCACCTAGAGCTAACTCCCTATAGTTATATCGACTAGATACTCCCTGTAGTAGTGTCAACTGCTTTGGGCCAACTAGGCTCTGTAGCCCTAAAGCTGCTTCCCACTCCAATTCATTCAGTACCGAGGGTGGGGTATGACCATCCCTACACCCTGCTGTTGACTTGGTCTGTCATGACTGACGCAAACGCAAACACGGTTGCAACCAAGAAGTCAGGATTCTACTATCTCTCCACAGGGGCTGCAAATACCTCTTTTTGTTGTACTCCTAAAACCCCCGAAGGCTGAACAGCCTTTCTGCTGCTGGACTTTTACCTCCAAATGTGTTTACACTTGACTGATGTACTTTTACCCAAGGGGAAAAAAAAAAGTCTATTAAGAAATGCCCCGGCGCTACCCTGTGATACGAACACGTTCTTAAAGCCGGTTTCACCAACTGATAACCTGATCCAACAAAAACCCAAAAGCTTCAGTATTTTTACAGATACCAAGTTCTAGGAAAAAAAAAATGCTGTTGTAATCTTAGGGTTCTGTTTCAACAGTTGAAGGACAGACGTCTGGCAATAGTCTACAAACCAACACAGCGTCTCCATCCTTACTTTGTCCTCCAAAACACCACCTAGGACATCAGCACGATTCATATAATCAACACGCTACACTGCAATGTAGTGTGATAATAATAATAATAATTCCTGGTTGCAGGTTCATTCAGTAAAAACCCCCGTTTTTGAAAGAGAAGAGGGAACAGCCCGCGCCAGCAAACTCGCTTTGTTGACTCAGCGCTGCTGCCAGAGGGACAACGTGGTGGAGCAAACGCCGCGACTCAGCAAGGGCGAGACAGAGACAGACGCTTATTTACCGAGATTCCACAGGTGAGCCCAGAGACGGTCTGAGAACGTCTTCCTTCAGTCCCAAGAGTTTTAATGCACGACGAAGCCCGCAATAAAAGTCCTTTCCAGCTGCCAGGTGAAGCGCACGCCGTACCTCAGCTGCATTTTCCGTCGCCCTGTTGCAGCCTAACCCTGTTGTTCGCGTAAAGCTCAGACCTGGCCGGTGGGACCTTTTGAACATCTACATGTTAGATTAGCTGTCTTGACATGCTCTATCAAGCATGACATCATGGATCTCCATGGCAACCCTAACCACACCTGCCCAGATGCCCGAGTTACCTGTCATGTTCAGACCTAGCTGAGCAGTGGAAACAACCCAACCGCCTTAACCACCATTTTCTAGGCGCTCAGCCTCACGCAGGCACTGCAAGACTTGTTGGGTTTGCTTTCTTTTTTTAAATGGGTAGAAATCCAATTTCATTTGCCACTAGGTTTGTTCTTCACGGAGCACTTCCTCGCTTCTCTGTATATTCCCTAGTCAAACAACAACAGAGGTCTGTGGCCAGCGTCTTTCAGCTCATTTTCTTAGGGCAGGCTCTTAAGCTCCTGCTCTGAAAAAACTTCTCCACACTCCTTTTTGCTCTCTGCCCCTCAGAAATTTGGTTTTCTTTCAGTGAGGTGACTTGTAAAACAGGTTCACAGGAGAGATTAACCCCCTCCCATGGCCAGGTTAGGATGTTAACCTCTTAATTGCCAACTCTTTTTCATCCTTGCAACTGCAGCTTTTACACTTGTTCCTGCTCTTTCTGTCCCTGCTGGCTGCAGTCAACCCCATCTCAGTGGGTGACCACTGACCTGCCACGAGCTCAGCAACAGATGAGTCACACCACGTCACGCTTCAGAAGACCAAGGATGTTTTCCTCCATACTTTCTCTTTTTTTCTTGCTAACTTTCCTGGGAGTTACGTTAGCTCTTTGTTTTCATTAACACTGATGAAGCAGCCTCGGCAGAGCTCAGTTATCCAAAGCTCCTGCAGAAACTTGCCCTACCTATAAAACCCAGTTTTGCTCCTTGGCTCTACAGGCTTCCAGGTGGAAGGAGCTACAGTGCCCTGCTGTGGTGTTTTCTTGGGCAGGGGCAAAAGACACAGCATGAGAGTGAGCGGCCAGGCTGTGTCACAGAGCTGTGACCACGGGGTGATGCATCTCCTGTAGCATCAGCTTGGGGTGCCCAAGGTATGGCATGTCTGCACCCGTCCCCCCCAGCTGCTGCAAACTCACACCCCAGTTTGCCAGGCAAGCCACCTTAGCTTCAGGTTAACTGCTCTAATGAAGAGAGCCCCTGTCTCTGTGAGCTCTCCTTACCAGAACAAGGCATCTTAAACGGGGCAAACAACCTGCCAGCTGGATGAGGGTTGATCTTTGTGCCCAGTTGAGAGGTTTCAGGTCACCACTTTAGTTCCCACTGATAATCCCTGATGTCATTTTACCTGGCCATGACTACTTCTGATTTGTGACAGGTCATCAAGAGTACAAAACAGGTCCTCAGGAAGAACATCCAGGGAGGGATTTATCTGACTAAATGAGGCCTGGAGGAAATCGTTGATAGGTGTTGAAAAATATGCTGACCTTGCTTATCATAGAATCATAACGGATTGGAAGGGACCTCAAAAGATCATCTAGTCTGCCTGCAACAGCAGGATCACCTAGACTAAGTCACACAGGAACTCATCCAGGCAGGTCTTGAATATCTCCAGTGAAGGAGACTCCACAACCACCCTGGGCAGTATTTACACTTTTGGTATTCACTCTATCATCTAGACTAGAAGATCTCTGCATGACCCTAATTGTAACTGTTTAAACTGACTTGCCAAGGAAATGGAAGGACTTATTGAACCACACTGTATTTATGTCTCTGTCCTATGTATTCTCTGAACCTCTGAATGACTCAACTATTCCAGTTCAATTTAATGAATTAGAATGCTCTTTAATGCCCAGGTAAATTGCATGTGTTGTCCAAGTGTTAGCTAAACCATAGTTATAATCTAGTGAAATAGTGAAAACTCAATAACCAGAGTTATTAAGCAGGCATCCTTTATTGCAGCATTGGTCCACACATGGAGATCTTTCCTCCAAAAAAATCCATGCACCATTTCCAGGCCAGGTTCTAGGTTAAATCATGGTGGTAGATGCATGTTTATGATTTATTTTACATAGGTACATTCTTTCAACTTCAAGATAACATAGTTTCATTCTGTAAAAAAAAAGAAGCTAATCAGACCTGTTGTCTCTAGTCCTTTTTGTTTCGTTAATGTAGTCTTTTAGAAGCAAGTGTCTCTCCAGCCACCTTGGAGCACCCTGTTAATTTCCCACACACACCCAGTATGTCCAGCAACCTGCGTATAGTTTTACACCAGAATATTACATCATAATATTGTATGATTATACTAGTAAGAGCAACCAAAACAACAAGCCCAATAACAAATATAAAAAGTTGCTTCAACCAAGCTAGATTTGGAATCCAAAAGGTGAGTTTTTCCTGAAGCCCAAAGAAAGTGTCATCTACAGATATTTTATGTAAAATCTTTACCTTTTCTTGTATTCTTGCTAGATCTATTTCAATGTCTTGAATTGACTGGCTGGAGAGTACCCTGAGGAGAGAGACTTGGGGGTGCTTGTGGACGAGAAGCTCAACATGAGCCAGCAGCGTGCACTTGTGTCTCAGAGGGCAAAGAGGATCCTGGGTTGCATCAGGAGAAGTGTGGCCAGCAGGTCAAGGGAGGTGATTCTCCCCCTCTGCTGGGCTCTGATGTGACCCCACCTGGAGCACTGCATTCAGTTCTGGAGGAAGGAAGGAACTACAGACCAGTCAGTCTCACCTCTGTGTCCAGTAAGATCATGGAGCAGATCCTCCTGAAGGCGTTACTGAGACAGGAGACTAGTGAAGAGGTGATTGGGTACAATCAGCATGGCTTCACCAAGGGCAAGTTCTGCCTGACTAAGCTGGTTGCCTTCTATGAACAGGTCACAACATTAGTGGATGAGGGGCGAGCGGCCGATGCCATTTACATGGACCTGAGCAAAGCCTTTGACACTGTCCCGCACCACATTCTGGTCTCCAAGCTGGTGGAACATGGGTTTGATGGG